>JAGXCT010037202.1:0-11151 GCA_022495035.1 Philopotamus ludificatus | reverse complement strand
CCTATAAAATGTGTAGTGTCGGCTAGCGTGTGATATGCGCGCCCCGGACATACGTAAAAACGCTTTTAACGTGGAATCCATGAGCCCCCGTAGACAATGAGTAAATAATATCAAATAATTTGCACATGTTATTAATTTTTTAAGAGACGAATTCAATACTCGAACGAATAAAAAACATGAATTTATTAGTCATATTATTATATCCTTGACGAAAAATTTATAAAATGAAAATAAAAGGCAAGATGCACTATATTTGCATTTGGAACCACATATCGCTGCAAATCGTGTATTTTTATTATTAAAAATTATAAAACTGTCTAAACAGATTTTATGTATTATTATTAATTTATAAAATATTCATGTGGGCCCATCAAAAACTTTATATAACCTAGCAATTGATTTTATTTAGACACCCCTGGGATAGAATAATTAAAATTATTTAAGAAAAATCCATGACAAACTCTTCAGTCTACTTTTCTACAGCACTGAAATAGAATACAAAGTAACTGTACAAAATTTGGAATTAGGTTTTTTTAATCGTGATTTTTAGATTTAATAAAACTCATTACATTAAATATTTTAACCCTTATAGACCCAATACACATTGTACAGTTTTTTTTAATTTATTGGTGGACCATAATTCGACAGCAAACTTAAATATTCGTATTGTTCCGTAGGTAACAGAATTCCACATTATTTTTTCAGTAGAAAAAGTCAGGTCTGAAGAAAAGTTTAAATGAGCTTGTTCTTTATTTTGTTTGTTTGCGCTTTTTTGGTATATTTTGTTTTCAACCAAAAGGCATTGACTTTTTTAAACGAATGTAACACTATAGGAGGAACTACCGCACACGTGACTCTATTATAGAAAAAATATGCATCCTCTTCAAAATGGATTATTCCATTCAAATATGGTGCCATTATGCTTTTTTAAATCTAAAAGAACTTTTGACGCAAAATGGCATCCTTAAAAATATATTTTTAAAGAAAATTAGAATTTTACAGCCTGCAAGATTAAAAACACTACATATTTTTTTGTAGCTTTAAATATACGTATTCTTAAGACATATTCCACAATATATTTGCATTTTCTATTGATTTCACTGGTTAAGTATCAGCACGTACAAATTCGACATTAAGTTGAGTGAACTGAATTTATTACGTACACATTTCTAGTCAGTACGCTGTATGTAAGCTATGGAGCCCAGCTTCCATCGCTTTTGATGTCAAATACCTATACATGCGCTATTGAATCCAATATAATGCAACGCGTTCAATTTTCAATTGAAACTCATGAAAGGGAGTAATTCAACTGAATAACGTATTCAAAAGTAATCAAAGTGAATAAAATGCAGAGTTTTTTTTGTTGTTGTTGCAAATTTGTCATTTTTATTTCCGTTTCGCAGCTCCGCGTGTTTATCCTGTTCCCCTATATTGAGTGGAGCAAATGAGTGATACGTTTGGGCCCAAGACAATAAATCTCAGACATCGAGGCCCACGAAAGACTTTCAAACTTTAAAGGCTCACATTTATTGGCCTCTTGTGTATCGTTCGGGAAAAAACAAACTCCCCATTTAAGGCCACCGCAAAGTCCCATCTTACGAGGGAGATGTATCGATCTGGTTCTCGTGTTGTCACTGTTTGCACTGAAAACTTTTTCCATACATGATTTGTAGGCACTTTGCATAAACTTGCTTTCGTATCATTATTTCGATAACAATATGACTTATATATGACAATATAATGACATAAGCTCATCTATCACGCTATATTATAGTTAAAATAAATAAATGCTAATAATATAGTATTTTTTATTACATAAAAATATGACATTTAGATCTATGCTAGCTAATTTTATATATATAATGATTCATTATGCGAATTTCTCACAATCCATTCATGCGAAAAAGATTTCGAGCAACAACAGCAATTTAGCCGCTTTTAGAACTCACTTCAAAACTTAATATTTATGTTATGAACATTAGAGATTGATCTCGGTATAAAATTAATTTCACAAAGATTACAAACTTCCTAATAAGATAATTAACACTCACCTAACCAGAAAGCGAAACTTAAATGTATGTTCGGCAGAAGCCCTTGTAATATTCGCCAGGGCAAATTTTCCGAATAACCCCGCCACTCAGACGCATTATTTTGGCGGGGTTAACAAAAACTCAAAATAACAAAGTTTTTCAGAGCCTTTCAGAACTGAATGAGGCATCGACAGCAATTTGACTGTTTCAGAATCTCTTCTTCGTGTGTCCTATTAGTTTCGGAACAAAGCTCCGGCGTTAAAACCCCCAGCATTAACGACAAAACTTTTATACGATTGTTTAATACTTGGGTTTTTTTTCCATTTACTACACTTTTATTCGATGGTCTTATCTTGGGGCGGATAATCTCTGAACTTACTCAGTGTTGTTCACGCAACATAATGTATTAAAATTCTTAATTACATTGCTCGATTCTTTTGGTTACATCTCATAGGAGTTTATAAAAAATATGATATCAATTATATATATAATATATACATAATTTTCTATTTTAATATAATTGATAAATTGTATAAACCATATAAAAAAATCTTTCTTTTAATCATCTATTTATGAGATTTATCTAATGCAATGGAAATCCATCTTATGAAACTACTGCCCGTTTTTATATCTTTGTTAGTAGTAAATTTTATTACCGCCTAATGGTTCCGCAGTAACTAAAGTTAGCTCGACTGCAAAATACTCGTAGTTTTTGAGTGGGTATTTAATAAAAATATATACTGCATCTCTGCATCTTCGTCGACACCGTGTTTAATAATGTGAATGCTGCTTAAATTGAAGAAACAAAAACAAATATAAAAACTATAGTCAATTAAAATAACTGATATTATATTATAAATTACCTGGATTATTAAGATGAGGTTAAATTTTCGTAATGGGCAAACAAAGGTATTTTCTTTTTCAGAAATATTCAAACGACTTCTGTATTTGGTCATATCAATAATATGATTAATAATACTAATGCCTGATTTCAAAAGATATGAGACAGGAAAAGGCAATTATAAATAGATTATCATCTTCCAGATATTTGTATATAACGCAGGTATTTATTTTTATTAAGTCATAAGTTTCATATCCACTATTTTTTGAACGATGTAAGTCGTAAAGGATGGATTATTAATAAAAAATGCTGTTTCTGGTTGGATTTTGGAAACGTTTAATTTACTATGAGCTTTTAAAGTCGAGTAAATCTGTGACTCTCATTGAGTAATGTGAATAACTCAAAAAGTTGAATAGTACAATAAAAAGAATTAGACGGACCATAGCCCGTAAGCTAACATCATTCCTTTACAATGGCTTGAACAAGGATATAGTCCTATTTTATGATAAAAAAACGAATATTAGGAAGTCTCTTTCGATGTCTTTCTTTCATCGTAAATAAATATGTTTATTGAGATATCTCTATGTATTGTAATTTTTTATATTCTCTTCTTTCATTCCTTCCGATTTTCATGTTTTCTTAACTGTTTATTTTATATAATTCTTTTTGTAACTTGTAGAAACATTTAATTGGCTTATTGCTATCTTTTTTTGTTATTCTGTGTTATGCTGTAAGTTTCTCTAAAAAACGATTAAATAAATAAATAATATTGCAGAACAACATCGCACGCTCTATACAGCTTTCGTCACCTAACTAATATATCTGATCTGAATTGGATAGTGTTTCCACATCAACCATATTTCCTTGAATTTCCTTTACACAGTTCCAGGTATTAAAAAATAATTACGCCAAAAAAAATCAAAGATTTTTACCAAAAATAAATTTTAAAAATTGTTTTGAACGTTGATACAAACAAACTTATGCAAAGGAAAATATTTTATTTTCTATTAAATATGACTGACGGGCACCTCATTTATGCTAAGTTATTATTTAACAATTGAAACAAATTTACTAACAAAAATGAATTTTTAATAAATTATATATCAAACTTAAATTAATTAAGATTGCTTATTAATTAAATATGAATCCATTGATTCAATTGCACCATCGCCATAAAGTTATGAATCAATTTCTCGCAAAACAAAGGGGGAACTAATAGTAATTAGTATAAGGAAGGCTACCCAAGGAATCCAATAAATATCTGGTAATCCTTTCTTAGCACAGTAGGCTTGATCCACTAATTGAAACACCCGCAAGTTAGCTACGTCGATGGCCAATAAGCCTGACCTGATCAGTCTTCTATCGCAACCCTGTCGAACCGCAAGCGATTATATGTTAATCTTGCAATTTCGGCAGATTTCAGGTCAAGAGGCTGCCGACGAAGCAAATTAGGGATTCAATATATACTGAATATATTGTTTTATTCATAACCGCTGGCTGTGTGCTACGTGTCGAGATTATTGTGTACCGTGGTAGCGGTCTTAATGGTATTAAAAATATCGGCCTTGTGCACATGGGTCCAAATGCTTTTAAAGCTATTGCCATCCTGTATGCAGCTAACTGTGCCGTATATTGTTTCGGCTACGACAACAAGAATATAAAAATTTAGACTATGTGTAATGGAATCCTAGGTAATTCAACGAGAAATGCATGGAATGTTTTATTGCAGCCGAGTGCAGACAAAAATAGCGGAGCTTTACAATTTAAAATTTGAGAAATACTCATATTTATCATTTTAACGAAACACTACGGCAATCTGTTACCCCGCTTGCTTATTTCCATATATGGTATTGGAATTTAAAATCTTACACTTGTATGATTTCAAATTTCATATAAGAATATCATTGAGTCACGTATCGCTTCTCGGCGATGCTCAAATATTTTTATATAAATATTTACATAAATAATATTCTTAGCGGTCGCAAACGATTTCTTTTAAATGGATGCTCGATGGTTATTATGCGGCAGGGAAAATTTCGTATTTTAATAATATAATGTAAGAGAATAATACGGCGAGATTTTCCCTTATATAAATATATCAATCTGAGAAGAAAGATTGTGTCTCCTGGGAATCCTGCCGGGATTATTTTTGAGAGATGGAAGACAGTCGTTATACGTTACGCCAGTCCATTGTGGGTTTGCGGATTCCGTCGAAAGTAATATTTATGCGAAGGCCACAATGAGAATTCTTCTTGCTGACTCTGCCACTGCGTACTTACTACCACACCACTATATCGGGCTAGGGGCAAATAGACACCCTGCAACATAAAAAAATCCATTTAGTTTGATCTATTATTTGGTATAAGATAGCTAATGGCCGGAAAGCCAGCTGGAGCTTTAGTAATAAACAAAATTATATAAATTATTTAACAGCCAAAATTTATGTTATTATTTCAAAAACATATTACTAAGTAGTCAAATACTACAATTATTTAAAAAAAATATATTTTATAACTTCTAATATAATACTCAATCGTTGAAGGATTACATAAACCCTCAGTATTATTAAAATTTACACGAAATCATAGATCAAATAATTTATCATTGCGATTTAGGTCTAAAATACCACTGTTGCAATGTTTCTTCGGTCTGTAATTGAAAGATCACAAGATTATAAATTCCCATTCATTTTTTTACTACTTCAAATTATTTAATTAGACATTTAAAGGAAAGGGGTTTATTTTAAAATGCAAAATGGTTATTTGATTTGCACAAGGGTTAATTTAAAACGAATCACCTGTATCATAGAAAGCTTAAAATTGTTCATTATTTATTAACAATTACAATTAACTCCCACAATCATTGTTTATTGTCGTTTTTGTTCATTGTTTAATTTTTTTATTATACGTATTATATTGCATGTTGATATTAAAAATATTAAAATTTAGAGTTCATACTAAATATTATTATATATTAATATGTTGAAAATTATATTTTAACAAGAGATTCTGGTAATAAATTAATTAGAATAATTGACTGTATTACTTTATAGTCAATTCTCGAAATAACAACCTTTTATTTTTAGTTGTTGTCAAATATTTCATGCCTTTTAGAATTTCACATCCCAAAATGATAAATCAGACTAATATTATTACGAGTAAAAGTCATAGATTTGGAAAATAAAATATTTAACCAACGTCAGTGCGATGAAATAGAATCAGAAATCTAAATTTATATTATCCTATTCAACTATGTTAACAAATAAGAAATTTGTAAGGCAATAAAAATATCGGTATCAGTGAAAACAACAATTAATAACACTCTGCAATTTAATTTAAATAAGATAGTAGAAGAGATAATATTGTACAATTTATTAAACAACATAATCTAGAAGTTGTAGAAGACAATGTAATTTAACTTAATAAAATAGTGCCAAATAACAAAACAAAAATAAATTAAGATTAAGAAAAAACAAGTTACAATAAAAATACTAGCGTTGTTAAAATAACTAGATATTTTTGAAGAACTAGAAAAAATCGTGCAAAAAGGCATGGCTGCAACACTTTTCCAGGTCGGTGATGGAATTCCAAAATTTTAAAACATGAACGCTCACACGTTTTTAAAGGTGCGCCATTACTATTTTATTATGAAATTTATAAAAAAAGAAATATAAAATTACATACACTAACCTGGCATATAAAAGTAAAGAATTTGTATACCCAGTTTGAATGATATTATAACTTAAAATGTATACACTGTTTAACAGTTCACAACTTTTTGATTTTTCTTTCTTTTCAGGATGTTATTAATTGGAAAAAAGATTGGAAAAAGATTAATTCTTTTAACTAGGAGCTCAATTTATTTTTTAGCGATATTACATTTGCACTTCTGCTACATTTTCAGACTTCCAATAGAATTTTAAAATAAATTATCTTTATTTAAAAGTCAAACTTGGTCAAGTATGTTAGCATTAACGATCCATCTCCAGTTACAATTTGTCGTAAAAATGACAAATTCTTTGTCTTGACAACAAAGAATTGCATTTGTTTCACCACTTTATTTTGTAATCTTCATTTAATATATGTACACAAGATTTCAGACTTTGCGATAATTCTATAATGGTTAATCAAAGATCCAACTTGGCCAGGGATCTCAATATGTCGTCATTACATTTAGATTTCGAGATTCAAGTGCATCTTTTTGAATTTTTCATCCTGATTTGAACCTTAGGAACCTAATTTGACATCTACGTGCAGTCATCACTTGATCATATGTTTATTGAATAGCTTCCGTGACTTGCAGGCATTCGAGCCCTGTTAAAAAAAGTAGCCTACAGTGTATAATGTGTCCTTGGTAAATTTTTGGTTTTACCTTTAATATTAATATAATTTTATAACTTATAAATAATTATAAAAAATTGTTTTAAGTAACAAAAAAATAACATACATGCTTTCTTGGTGTCTGCGTGTCTGGACACAAACTGCCTTCGAACATTAGGATATAAAATAAGCGATTTCTTTTGCTAATTTATAAATCTTAAAATGTTAATTATATTTTTCCAGTTCATGTAAAATACCAGTAAAATTATTGGAATTTATTTGGGAGGAAAATATATTTTGTACAAAGTTGAAGTGCAGTTGGACAGTCTTGGGTCGGTGCATCCAGTGCTCGTGGGGAGCCCCGCTCTTGAGATCAGATGCGACAAATCGAAATTGAAAATAAATCGAATGAAGTGACGGAGCTGGCGGCAAAACTATTTATTTTTATTTCTTTTCGGCGACACGAGGCGAAGAGGAAACCGAACGCCTGAATGCATGCAGCTAAATGTTTTTCATTTTCTGGAAATGCATCTCGGTCGGGGCGTGTGCCAACCGTTCCTACTATGATCCAATTTCATTAAAGCACACTAAGGTACACACGCCCGAAACGTATTTCAGCAACTCGCTACTGAGACTTGCCAACTGAAGAAAGGTCTCTCTTATACATTTTGCTAGTCGGCATTACATTAAAGAAAATGGGGCCGTACATACGAATTATATCTCATTTTTTTAATAACGAAGTATTAACTTTGACATCGGAAATAATTTACGAAACAGTCGTTTAATGAGCTTTGACTTTTGCCATTTTATTATGCGACAATCTGAACCTCTTCTCCTCTGGCGGTCATATCCGATATGAAAATATTCCATTAAAAAATGTAAATTTTATGTTATTCAGCGCAAAGTTTCCCCTCAGTAATATACATTCATTCCAATAAATATTATTGGGCGAATGATTTGGCGTTGCCGCCGTGAAAAAAAAAATTATTCTCCTCGCGAAACCTTTTAATATTGCTTGGCGAAAAGAAAAATGCGAAAAAAACCTATTCAATCCTATCGCCGAGATAGGAGAAGAAATCTCCGAAAAATAATATTGCTAGTCGTATCGGGGGGGCGCGACTTTTTTTTATTTACCAACTCCTGTCAGGATGCTGACAGACGAATAATGAATTCCACTCGTTTTTTGCGTTCCTATCAACAAAAACAAACATTTAAATGCAAAAATTTAATTATTTATTTAATCTCGCGTCTGCCATCTATTTTTTGTGTGCCATTACCAGCACAAATGTCACATTCAAAGTTTATTAACATTTTTTTTCAACGTATTTATACGTATTGCCTCTCTCTACTTGCTATCTATAATCGGATCATGAATTTATTGAGAAAATCACTAATGGTTCGTTTGCAGCATTAGAAGCACTCAATTTTTTTTATTATAAATACATCTAAAAAAAATATTTTCGTAATGTTTTACAATACATTTCAGTTTTAACCGTGTCGTCATTAATTTTCACCGTTCAAATTATTTTAACTATGCTAAAAATATACGCACCGGCGAAAATTTTAAATGGATTCAACGACGTCATAAAATTTCAACAATTATTGGAAAACTGTCAAATTTTAATGCAGAACACTAAAATAAAAAAAGTTACTTCATTTAAATGGATGATCGATCAATTAATTTACATTTTATAGTATTGCATTGCGTAATTATTATAAGTAAAAATCAACAATATTAAATTTTCAAATAAAATCGGAGAGCTTATTAAAACATTTTTCTAATGAAAGCTTTATATTAAAAACTATGATATTATAATTTTGCAATATATAATATAAATTATTGCAAATAATTCAAAAGTCAAAAATTTACTTCCTGTTAATTTATCCAGATAATAGATTAAATATCAATAAAATAATAGTGTAATGATATTCTCCGTCCTTAAGTCCCTTGTCCATTTTTCAATGTTTGAATCTAGTGCTCTTTGTTATTTTTCCATAAATCTGGCGATTTTTGGTGAGCTGGATCAAATCTGAACCCTCCAACCCAAGTAAGTTGAGGATATGGCGGAACTACCACCTTTTTTATTCCTAGCTACCATATACCTTTATACTTTTCCTCCTTCATGGTCTGCAAAAGGCGATATTTTGGTCCACGAATGAATTATAATAGTTATTATAATTATTATTTATATTACAACAGACATTATTTAATTTAAAAAAAATCTATTAAACACTTACGTCGAGAACGTAAGTGTATAAGTTTTGTGTCCATACCGTGGGGACCCTGCCGTTTTTCCCTCCATTAGACATCTATCCTGTTGGTATCATATTTTACCCTCATAATACTAGATATATACATTGTGTAAAATTGAGGATTGTATTGAGTCTGTAAATTTATTTAGATTATATATTATTTAGATACATAGTTTTTCTATATTCTATATATATTTTTTATATTACTCATACAATCTAACTCCCATAGCCAGGATCCCTTTCCGCTCTCAAATTATTCCTTACTCTTCAATGTCCGAAAAATTTTCATGACCCGAAAATATCAAACAGACCATCAACTTCTCGATGTAGAAGATGTGTTTATTTTTTTTAATACAATTTATCAGAATAATCTTAAGTTTTCAATAAATAATTAAGGACAATAAGTTTTTATTAAAAAAGCTAAATAAAAGTTTTTACCATATTTACTTTTTCGTCAGGTACCATGTCCGTTTTCGGACGTAGGCGATCTACGTGTTCTTGATTTTTCTCTATATAATTGTTAGTTTTAGGCAAGCTGGAGTTTTTCTAAAGCTTCTAATTCAGTCCAGTTGCGAATATTATAGAGCCACGACAGCTTCTTTCTTTCCAGCTGCCGTTTACCTTCTACTTTTCCCTCTACGATGGTCTTCAGAAAGCGATACTTTAGTCTACGAATGATGTGCTAAATGTAAGTCATTTAACGTGTTTTGACGATGTCCAGAAGCTCTCGTTTCTTGTAAAGAAGTTGATGGACGTTTGTATTATTGTCGTGTTCCATCCATTGAATCTTCAACATTCTTCGATAGCACCACATTTCAAACACTGAGACCTATTCAATTAATTAACTAGGATCTTTTATAAGCAAATATTAGGTTGTGTTGTTATATCTTCTTTTTAGAATTTAAATACAAATATATTACCCTCATTACTTAAAACCATCATCATTATTATCTTATGAAAGCTAGGAGGTTTTAACGCAAAATTTAAATCTAAATGATGTGTTACTTCAACTGTATTCTTTATTATTATTGTTCTGTGAATGTTCTAATGATCTAAATAGGTAGGGCAATCTAAATATGAAGATTTTAAATTTTAGTGATATAAGTAAATACGCTCCAAATTCAGTTATTTCAAAGAATAATTATTTTTCTATTGAATAAATCGTATGTTTTTCCTTCAGTTTCTTATTCAATATGTCTAATTGTTAACCATATACTTCTGCAGATATGGTTTTGTTTGGTATATATATTCCTTGTGAATTATTCATATTTCACTAAATGAATTTGAGGTTAGAACTGCTGTTATTTTCTTAAAAGGTTGTTGTTTTTTCTTCTGACTTATCGTAAGCTATACATTTCTTATTTTTGGTCTTAACCACGTTAAAGATGCGATTTTTGTGATAATTCTTCAACATTTTGGGGAGGATAGAATTCAATGAAAGATGTTACTATGACGTCATAGAATTTTGAGGCTCTTCTTGATTTATAAGCGTCGTATTTATCAACCATTACACGAATTTAATAGTCAAAGCTAAAATTTGCGTTCAGTAAGCACCATACATCTCGTTGGTATTTTTTGCACCTTTGGTAGCGTTTTAGCCTCGATCATAACAACGCAGAATTTGGTGACGAATATGGCCTTCGTTGTTTTTAGACATTGACCTTTTATGACATATATAAAAATTAAATCTGAAGAACAACACAACAAA
>JAGXCT010037201.1:85728-109910 GCA_022495035.1 Philopotamus ludificatus | reverse complement strand
TACTGCGCCAACCAACAGCTTGAAGAAGTGCTTTGCCAAGTAAATCGACCTTCTTCTCTCGAGGGTTACATACCCCAGGCAGCCCTGTGCCCATGCGCTGGGGTATAAACTATAGGGTAGAATCCAAACTCCCTCATGTAGAGTAAATTTTAGGAAGTCGGTTACGTTAAGTTGGGTTGGGTTAGGTTGGGATGGGTTAGGTTGGGTTGGGTTAGGTTAGGTTGGGTTAGGTTGGGTTGGGTTAGGTTGGGTTAGGTTGGGTTGGGTTAGGTTAGGTTGGGTTGGGAGAAATTTCTTCTTTATCTTCTCTTTTCTCATACACACGTCCGATACATGTAAACTAAATTTTAACCTAAAATCAAACAAAATACCGAGATCTTTAAGAGACGATTGCTTAGGAAGAGTTACGTTCCCAAGACTGTAAGATTTTTTTTAACCACATTAGACACTATTTTAATTTAACTGCATCCCATTGCATCACAAATGTTTATAACCGATATTGTGTCATAAAGTCCAAGCTAAAACAAATACAGCTCATCTTCACTGCCATAATAATAAATAATAAATATACGCAATAGTCCTAGCGTTGAGCCCTTGCCTCATTCATCACCATTCTCCATCTCACCCGATCTGCAGATATGTCGCACCATTTTCCGCTGTACACAGTCCAATCACCGCAGCCATAGTCTTCCTTTTCTCTGGGGACAGGAATGGTTGTCGACCATTAGATTTTGGGCTGCTCAACTATTTTACCTAGTACAATTTATTTAATAAATATTTTTACACATCTAATTAGGCTCAGGATCTCACGGGTTAAAATATCCTATTGAAACTACAAAGATCTTTTATTGTGTTAAATTATGATCGAAGGGTCGAATTAGGTAGCTGCATTAGAGAACATCATTGTTCTTGTTGCTTTGGGTTGTTGCAAAGGAGCCATTTCTCATCACCGGTAACAATCCTTCTTAGACACGGGTCGGATTCATGTTCGTACAATAACGACGAACAGATGAATATTATTATGTATGAAGGCTATCACCATTTATTTGTAACTCTAATTTCTTACCCTTGTTTTCAAAGAATTCTCAAAGTCTTGGTCGTGTGTATTCCTAGACGATTTTAAATAGGATATAGCACTGGTATTATAATTCTGTAAGATTTATACATTAATATATTATCTTGATGTTTTTTTTGTATAATTTATTTGGTCATATTTCTTTATAGAAATGAAAAATTCAGTCAATTTTGATTTGGTAGTTACACGGTATAATCTTTCTTATATTTCATTATTCGCATGGGGCACATCGCAGAGGGAGTCTTAAGCCCTAAGCGTCTGCTCTTTATTAAAAGGGTGGTCCGCACAGGATCCGACCGGGGTAGCACCGCCTGGTATCTGCCGCCATCTTCTTCTACCACCAATTCACTTCCCCCTTACATTGCTTACAATAGACATTCGGAAGGAAATAATAGCCACGTGAAGTGGATCTGCCCATCAGCTCCTAATGGCCGAGGGAGGGTTGGTGATTTTGTTGTGCGTATTCAAAATACTGCAATGCGTACTCGCAAAAAGCGCCAACTTGTGAATGAATGAGATTTCGGCGATTTCATTACCCGCCATTCCGTTTTGCGGTTTCGAATTAAACGCCGGCGATATTAAAATATATGTATATATAACAAATTATAATAATATTGTATTAACATCGCTGCTTAATTATATTTTTCTTTCACACATGGCTTTGAGAGATGTGCAGATTATTGTTTTTTTTATATATTTTTTATCTGTCTCGGGATTTCATATGCCAAACTATTTTTGACCAGACAGATTTTACCTGTCTGCTGAAAATTTGTATAATGAACTGTCAACGCTGGCTGTTTTTTTTAATGACTGAAATTTCATTTTTATATATTGTAATAATAACAACTAGAGTTAAGATGAAATTTCTTATCTCTACTAAATTCTATTCCGTCTTACTTTAAATTTACAAATACCTAATTTATACGACATAAACTGTCATAACAAAAAAAATATTATATACATATTTTTATATATAATACATCGCTTTATAACATAGTTCTAATATTTTCAATAAATTGACTTTGCGGTGTGCTACTTTTGGGCCTATATTGTTGTTCAATTTACGCTAGAAATATGTACACCCAGGTGTGATTTTTGTGCGGTAAATACCTTCCAAGGTATATCTTTAAATATAAAAATACCTAACTTCCCTAGAAAAATTAGGAATACGTTCTATGATTTAAAAAATGGCATAAAATTGAATAAATGAATAAAAATGTACCCAAAATCGTATAAAAAAAGTTACTAAAATGCATTAAATTTTGTTTGAAATACTTTATTATTTTTTTTATGAAATAAAGATTATTTTTACATATCAGAACTATCGTCACTATTTAACATTGCTCGGTATGATTTGTGAACTGCTTCAAAATCACTATCACTAGAAGAGTTGTCAGTGCATACATAATAAGCATTGACTTCACCCTAGTGACGTGTTGATCTTGCACTTTTAGCAATGTAGTCAATCGGTGATTAAACTTTGAGATGATGTTTGAACCAATTTTTATGGACCCCATTTTATACAGATATACATTTTTTAGGCTCGCGTTGAAAGCTTTTTAAAAATCGGTATCATTAGCCCATCCATCACGGCAGCTCGAAAACAACCGAATCGTCCGAAGGGGGTCTCTCAGATACCCCAAGCATTTCTAGACATTTTTTTTAACCTAGCCGTGCCTATTTAGTATCCCAAGTTTTTGTTTTTTCTCGAATAACTCTTTTAATATAAATCCTACATGTTCTAAACTTTTTGTATTTGTCTAAAAAAGTCTAAAGAACTAAAATAAATTATCATTGACCTTTATTGTTGTTTATTGTAAACAACAATATTATTTTCCAATGGCACGGGTGCGATTTTTTTTATCGCTCCGTACCGGATATGAGCGAGAAAAACATCGCGCATGCACAAGTACGAGTGAATAAAAATATCGTGATGTGCAAGTGGAGATCTAAAATTAGATGGATATTTTGGATTTTTCTACTAATATATATATCATGAATTACTATTTTTATATATAGAATAATCATTTTTTGTAAAATGTCAATGTATTGTCTAAGAATTTATCAATTCTTGACTTGAAATTTTTGGGGTCTATTTTTATACATTCATTTCATACAAAATATACCCCATCGATCAGCGGCGATAGTTTCGAGCCGTCGTGACGGATCGGTTAAAAGGAATATTATAAGAATAAAAATAGTTACTCACGATATGCTCATAATTTGATCGATATTTTGGATTTTTTTTAACTAATCAATATGACGCGTAAATGAAGCAAACTCTCGCAGTACTTGTCAATTGCACCTTTTACTCGCACTCGGCACATCGTACCGGATGCGAGCGATTGCAGAAAATAAATGTGACTTTTTTTTAGACAAATACAAAAAGTGTGCGAAATGTAGGTTTTATATAAAAAAAGTTATTTGAGTAAATCTTGGGATATCCAATATACCCCCATCGGCACGGATATGTTAAGAAAATGATCTTCTAATTTATTGCAAAGTTGTGACAGGAGTTTCTTCCACTTTACTATCGTTTTTTGGTTCTCTTAGGACATTTGAAGTTAACAAATAATATCATCGCCATTCAAGGCATTATCTTCAAGTAATTCATTGATACAAACCTTCTCCAACAATTTCATATGCCAATGTAATGATTTCAGCTGATAATGTTGGTGTTTATATTATTTTTCTGACTGCAGCATATTCGGGTCTTATTTGTCTTATTTCAGATAAGACGTGATTTAAACAATCCAAACCACAATTACGTTCTCGACTTGCACTCGTGTCACAAACAAATTTTGAATCGCATTACCGCATGACTTGAGTGTACCGATTTTTTTGGATCATTGCCTCTTTTGCAGTTTCGTTTGAATCTGCACAGCGACCAGCCCAACGAACCACGAACGATCCAAAATATTTTTTTCGTTTCTCTTCAACGGCACAGACCGAAATATTCATTCGGCGTTTCAGTTGCCGAGATACAATTCGCAATATCGGAGTCTCCGCCGCATACGTATGCAGCCATCAATCGGACTTTCTGTTTTGCTACGAGTCCGCAAAAGTACCAGGTTTTACGCCGGCGATCCGGCATAAACCCCGGATGATCCGACCGGGACCGCCACTAACTTTTACGGGTAGAAGCTTGCCGGTTTTTATTCGGCTGCACAGTGGTGACATCTCTGTATTTATTATCGGGACATGAATGCAATATGGCATCGTATATCATGGCGATGCGCCACTGCAGGGGCGGCGGCTTCAGCGCCGCCACTATTACCATGTAATGAGGGCCCGACTTCGCGTGTGACTTATCATCTTCCGTTGAATTCTGCAGATTTTATGACCGTGCCTCGGTATATCTCTGGATGAATGCGATAACTCACACGGGCATAAATCACGTCGTGTGCGCAATGGAACGGCCGCGGCCATGCAACACTCCTTTATTGCCGAATGTGTGAATTCATTGTTGGTCACGTGCCAAATTCAAAAATTATGATTAATCTTATTTGACACTAAACACCCAATGGAATAGCTTTTGCCTTAATTAATTTATTCGACATGTACGCTGGAGTCTCATCCTTGTATGTACAGAACTTATTCTACGAACGCAGATGATGAACGAGCTGAACAATGCATAATATTCATTATTTTATTTATTTAAGTGGTATTTTAACCCTGAGGCGGGTCTTTGCTACCTGGAGGACACTACGCGATCTCCAGAAGAGACACGTCCGTCTTAGTCCTGATGTCAGGATTGTAACGGTCGTCCTCCAGGTTATCTTGGCTATTCGAATACAGGTTAAGTCGCCAGCCATAAGCTCGGGAGTCGAAACGGCAACGCTCGAATTGTAGCAATAATAATCGGATAAGGCTAGGGCTAATTAGTATTTTATTCACTGTCTGATCGGGTGATCGGGTCACCGAATTGGCCTGGATAGCGGCTTGGCTCCTCACAACTCTATAGGTATAGGACCTATGCCTATAGAGTTGTGAGGATATTTAGGATCATTTAATAAAATATAAAATGATTTTTAATCTGCTACTGATATCACTAGATGCCGCCACATCTTTAAAAGAGCTAGAGTGTGATTAGGGTTATAATAGCAATAATTTCGCTTGTAAATTTTAATGTTAATAAAACTGTAAGCCTATATAATAAACCTATGTGACCCGCCACATGGATTTAATAAAAAAAATTATCAAATTTGACCCACTTGGGAAAAAGGTTCGCCATCCCTGGTATAGGTTAATATTAGCGATTGAATTGGAGCGCGTTAGAGCGACGATTCGCGGAAATCACAAACACAATTGAAAAAGAGTCCCGTTAAGTTTCATAAAAAAGTTGCTCAGTTAAATGTTTTTTTTTCTTTAAATATATGTTTTGATTTTATTGTGTATATCGGTTTGTAGAATTTTTCCACTTCAAAGTGTCGTGTTTTTCTTCAACAATTATTTTTTATTCTTCAAATATAATTCTTCGAAATTTCAAATCATTAAACAATTGGTTGACTTATTATTAAAGTTAATAAGTAATCATACGCAATGTATGTACGTATGTTTACACAAATTTACATAAATAATTATTTTTAATGCAATAAAATAAAAAATATTGTAAACTAATGTAAAAAATATTATTTTGTTTTAATTTTAATCGCATAAAGACTTCTTCGAGGAAAAAAAACTTAGTTTTCATTATAGGTATGCAAAATCTATCAAATCAATAGTTATTTATATTTAATATTTTAAATAAATTAATGGCGCAGTAAGTTTGACTATTGTTTTATATTTTGAAATCTTACCATATTTTAGATGCAATTCTCAACCCATTATAAAAAAAAAATAATTAAAGAGTAAATATTATGTTGTTTCCATCACACAATATTATAGTTACTCCCATTATATATTTTTACAAATTTATTAAATGGAATAGAAGTCACACTTGTTCCTAAAAATAATATTTATACAATTATTAGACATTAATTAAACACTATTTCGTGTTAAAATTTTATTTTTTAATCATTTTAAAAAAATCATAGTTTAAGAGTAAAATATACGGTAATGTTTAATACAATAATCCATTTACAAAGAGTCCATTAATACTAATATATATTAATATATTATCGACTTATATTTCAGAAAAAGGTAGTACATATTTTAATAATAAAATAATTTATATTGTACATACATACAATTTGTGTGTTATTTTTACGTGTCTGTTTTTCTTCACACTTTTCTGCCCAATGAAAAACCTGGAGACCAAAGGTCCGGCGTTCCTCCCCCCTGTTTTCCACCACGTGACGAATGGCTCAACCACTGAACACTCATCCCTTGTAATGACGGAAATAAGCCTTGGCCATATGAGTTTTTTCTTTTTTTTTTTTATTTTTTTCGCTTTCATCCCGAGCATTTAGATAATTGCCGGAAGAACACGGCGATACATTGTGCCGCACCTACATACATTATATTGCATTTTTTATTTATTATTTTTTTTTTAATATTAATCATTTTATTTATCCCGTCATGATTATGGAATCATTAACAGAGGATGTTCTTTCATGTTAATTGTGTAGCTATTACGGCGCCCACATCCCTGGATCGAACAATGTATCCGGCATACATACAGATCCCCGTTTCGTTTTAATGACGATAATAAATCTCGGTTTTACTATTATTATTGCTCGTAAATAGAGTAATGTTCAATTTTAGGACCGTAATTGTATTTTTGTCTGTAAATTCACACGGTTTATGCCCCAGGGTCGGCTGCTGTCACCAGTAATGACAGTTAACTCGGAGATGAGCCTCGTTAAAATTAACTAATTTGCGCGTACATTATATATATTTTTAATTATTTAATTAAATAAAAAATAAGTTTGGTCTCACCCTATATGGCAACACGCAACTGTCGCCTGTTGCGCACGTTGTTTCGGTATATTTACTATGTCGTATTGTTTCGTATCATACATATTTATAATATGAATCGATTGAATAATTTAGAGCAACTTGTGATTAATGCGTAGGGGGTGGAATATATAAAACGCTTTTCCAATTAATGGACCCCAAGTGCCCATCGTCCCCCGGTGAATGTCGCCGATATCCATCCACAGCCGAATGTGGTGGTCTGATTAAATGGACGTTAGATGCCATTAAATATAAAGCATCAATAATGGATTTCAATTTGTTTAGGGCCGGCCCCTTTATATTTTAAGTAGTTATCAGTAAAATATTTTTTGGTGAGTGCTCTCGATTTATGGTTCGTGTGGGCTTAAGTTTTTCAATGGTATTATATATTATTACGTGTGTGCTTTAAAATAAATGGCTCAGGGCATTATACAAGGCTTAAATGGTTTATGAGAAATATTTCATTCAGAACTCTATTTGCAATTTTATTCATGTCGGATTATACGTTTTCTAAAGGACCACTTTTATCAGTCTCTGAAATTATATTAGCGGATTATATTAGAAAGCAGAGCTGTGGTTAATTTTGTACACGTATTCCTCAAATTACGCAAGAAGAACACTCTTGATATTCTGCGCTATAATGTCCTAGGAAGTGTGACCAAGAGGATTCTTAACCTATCCGCGCCGATGGGGTCTATTTGGAACCCCAGTTTTTTACTTTGATCGAATAACTCTGTTAATATAAATCTTACATGACACAAACTTTTTGTATTCATCTAAAAAAGTGTAAAGAATTAATAAAATAAATAATCATTGACCTATATTGTTCCGCATTTACGAGAAAAAATAAAAACAATATAACTCGCTTCCCATGGAAGCGATGTTTTTAAAGAATTCATAAATATCCTGACTTTGAAAAAAAATATGTAGGTAGTTTGTCGCGTTGTAATTAATTTATTTATTGCCATCTATCTTGCGTTAAATAAATATTATAAATTTCAATCCAACTGGAATAATATTAAAATTATCAGTGTCGTGCTTTGACACTTTAGGGAATATTAGTGTGTTATTTTACTTTATCGAATCTTTATCAAATCTATAAATGGACGAATGGCGCTTTGTAATCATTTTGTTATGCCATTTATCCATCAAAATAAATAAACAAAAGTTTGGGGTCTATTTTTCATTATAAATAGACCCGGACTTCGGACGACGTAGTTGTTTTCGTGCCGCCGTGACGGATCGGTTAAGCTGGGCGATTCTTACAAGAAGACGATCCGAAGCAATGGAATGATAATTTTCGTTTTAAGTTGTGCTCCATTTTTCTTATTTAGCTTTTTGGAAGTTGATGGAAATATTGACTTATTGGCTGGGCTGTACATCACATATATATATATTTTTAAAATTATTCTACCCCTTTGAAAATCACTTATTTCTCTGGGTATAAAAAATAAAAATATTATTGTAGTAATATATGTTTTTTATTATTCAGTCCAGTCATTGAAGCTTTTGCAGCTGTGTTAAATAATGCCTCATCACACTTTGAACAAATGATTAAGCACGGATAAACGTAATTAATTATTATAAACTAATTCTAATTCAATTCAAGCATAGAGATAGATGACAATGACAAGACAATAGTCAACGAAACGTAAATGTCAAACGTCGCTTATTTTTCTATTATTGTTTTCGTTTCCTTAAATAAATGTTAGAAGTTATTATATTTATTATTATATATTATACTTAAGTATCACCAAGATATGTGAAACCTTTTGTATTGCCAACATATGTCAAAATACGTCAGGTTAAGAAATGGTGGAAAATAGACTTATACAACCTCTTTTTTATTATTAAATTATTAAAAATACCTTTATAAATTTTGCGTTGTTTCTATCGGAATGAAATTCAGTGTAAAAATTCCAGATTTTAATTAAAAATTATGTAATCAAGGTTATTAATAACTTGTCTAAAGTTAGTTTAGGTTATATTATTAAGAGTTACATTAGTGAGAGACCTCCCTTATGTGGTCTTATGTTCGTCTTAGATTTCAAGACAATTTATTATGTTAATGCCGTGAAGAATTTCTCGAGAGGAAACCTTTGTTAATTATGTATGAAAATCACAAGAGTATTTCACACGCGTATATTTTTTTAATTATGTACAAATTATTTTTTTTATTCGTATAATTAGCCGTTAAATGGGTTTATGCACGAGTTTTCTGTTTTTACTTCAAATCCACTTCCGCAGGCATAAATATTTTTTTCTTGAAAAAATATCATGACATAATAACCTAACTCAAGTTGATCCCGAGGATTTCCGTCCATATTGTGACGGACCACGGCGGCAGTTGAACTAGGTGGCGGAAAAGCGTCAGGTGAAAGGGCACTCCATTGTTTTCATTGTTCGCAGAGTGTGGTGCACACTTTTTTTTTCAATCCGGAAAATCCCTTTCGATCCATTGTAGTAGGGATTCGAAGGGGATTTGTTCATTTTCCGGACGAAATGAATTGTTGTGTGTGTGTATGTCGCGTGTTTTTATGTGTTTATTCAGTGTCCCGTTTTTCCGACTTTCCGTCCCGCCATTCATACAGATAAATGTATTGCGGTTTGCTGTAACGATTCGAATTTTCGGTGATAAATATAAATAAAAAAAACTCTTATTTTATGACTTTGAGATTTATTAAATTCATGGGTGTTATTTTGGCGGTTGGCCGTTTTATGGGCCACCTGAAAAGTGGCTCTTGCGTAAAGTAACGTTCAATCCCCCGGAGAGCTCGTAGACCTTCATCTGAAATTATGTCACAGTTTCGACTCGCTCTTTATTTCCTCTTGTTCCAATATTAATGGCATACAAAAACATTGTAAAAAAGGCAATACACGATGAAAATGTATTATGATTCATGAAAAATATATAATACTTAATAATTTTATGAAGTGGGAAATTGCTCATACTTTATGAAAGAAAAAGTTATCTACATCACTGTTTAGAGCAGCATTTTTCAAACTATGTATTATATTTATAATCCATTTAGAATACATATGTTCATACATCGATAACATTTTTTTTAAATGAACATGTATTTTCAATAAACTCCCTTTAATAAAATATTTATAAAGTTAATTCCCACTACTGATATGATAATAACTTTGTTCTATGTGTTTCAAGTATATAAAAATAAAGCTTATCTTATCCCGAATACCAATCGCCGTCTTAGGAATTTGTAGAATTGGAAAACCGTCGTCACCTCAGTACTAATGTTTCATGTCCATCTAAATATCCAAAGCTCTCCAATACATTTAACGTGATATATGGGTGCCATAGTTTTCTTCACGGTCTGGATCATTTATATGTAATAAATCTTGATTTGGCTTATACTATTTTTTTTTATGTAGCAATAACGATTACAAATTCTTTGTTGCATAATGTGATCAAAGAGCTTTTTTAATTTCCTTTATACTGTAGAGTTCGCTAGTATAAAGCAACCAGTGCCGGATATGAGCCAAGTTCTGCACAGACTTTATGAATACATATTTTAACTTTTCTTTATATCGAAGTTTTTAGATGTTTCTTTTGTGTGCTCTGTTTCTATTTACCTAGCCATATAGGAAATGTTTAGGTCGAATTCGTGTTTACATTGGCAATTTGTATGTTGACGCAAAATTCGATATTTTATAAAAATAAATATTCTCATTCGAAAATTCATGACAAATTATTTTCACGATTTTTACATAATTTCTCATTCCATATTATATGTATTTATTTTGCCCTACGTTTCGTACTAAAAAAAGTATGTAGAGGACGGAGCCGGGGTCATTTTTACCCTCATCATTGTCTGGAACACACTTTAGTTTTGAAACGTGGACGCGCAGGGGAAATAGAAAAGAATTTCCAAATTTACCAATGACATTTCTATTTTTTTTTTATATATAAATATCAGAAGATCGTTATTTATATGAATATGATGGCAATGCTTTTTATTAAAAAATTTATATGATTGTTATTTTCATACATTTTCCATATCTGTTATTTTTCGCAAAATATTTAATCTTAAAATAAAACCATCCTTGATCATTTCAGCAGCTGAATTAACCTTTTATTTATATGTTCAAAATACCAAAAAATCCTTATTGATCATTTCGATCATTTATAAATCTCATAACATATATATTAATTAATTTTCTCAGGACCAATGCAATTATTTTAATTCCAAACTCTAACCAAGTGATTTTAGTTGGTTTTTAATTACGTTTTTCCATGATTTTTTTCGAATTTACTGTTTAATTGCAAAATATCAGTAATAATTTACATAAAAACTTTATATTTAAAAACCAAATGTAATTCGTTAAGTGCAGAAAATTGGAAAAACGGAATCAGTTATAATTTTTGTTAAATAAAGCATTGAACTATACAATATAGTTTTTAAATTATTTAATTTATACGACAACTGAGCTAGAAGCTAAAGCAATATTATGTAATAAGTAAATTTATTTGGTTACATAGAGATATCTATTAAAATTGTGGCAACAAAATCAATTATTGCTATAATCTAAGGATGAATGTGCATAGATTAAAGATTAGATTCGTATTGGTTAAAATAAGCTAAGGATTTATTTTTAATTACAAGAGAGAGAGGAGGGGGTAAGCCAAATATCTTTTAGAACCCATGATTAATAAGTCAAATATCAAATCGTGCAAATCTAAGGTAACTGTAATTATTTTATATTATAATAATCAATCCTATTCTCCTCGCAAGCAAATGTCGCTACAACTTGTAACAACTCTCCAATTACGTGCCGGGATAGAGTTTCGAAACTGTTTCATTAAACTATGCTTGTAATATATACCAGTGGTTGTCTGTAAGCCACTTGTGACATTACAGTTATCACTTTTTTTTATCACGAATCGATCTTGACGTATGTCATCGACGTTGATGTATTACACTACCTGTAAGCGTGTAAGGGTGTGCCCTTCTATTATATTATGATTTATTATCGATCAGGGTATTGAGAGAGTTTGTTGCCGACCGCGCAAAAAAAATTATCTAGGGTGAAATCTCCCCTAAGACTGGCGTCAACATGTTCTGAAATGCTACATTTTTTTTTATTATATGCACTTATGATGTTTTTTCGATTGGTTGATATATTTTTGAACATCTCCCCCTTACCAGGACAAAGAAAACCTTTTTGTCCGGCCATGGATCGTTTCGGAGCGACTTGTCGAAAGATGAAAGTTTCAGACGTGCCCCCCGGGGAACCAATCGCACAATCAATGTCTATCTATCGATATATGTTGATTTTGTATAATAATATTATGTACACTCAAAAATGCGTTATTTTTTCAATGTAACCAGATGGCTATCAATCCTTTACATTTTAATCTATCCAATTTATATCACGTCCGGAGAGTCATATTTTTAGACATTGATATATTTATGGCGAGCCTCTCCTGTTGTGCTTTTGATTAAGTGTGAAATTCTACACATATCACAACGTGGTACACGTGTGCTCGTTCACATAAGGAATTCTCTGTAATAAGTGTCCAATTACAGAGCCGAGTTTGATTTTTTAAGTTTTACAACACTACCAGTATTTCCCGGAAAATAAAACTATACAAATTATCTTAACATATTTCATTCTGTTTTTATTAAATTCTGATATGCAAAGAATTGTTATATGTTTTTATGTTTATAAATGTTTATATGTTTTCAACAAATGATTTTTTAAGTAACATTCAAGAGCTTTCGCAACATTTTATAATATTATAAATTGTTACTTTTGATAAACTTTTAAAAAAAATAAAAAAAATATGTTCGATTCTGTTCGCAATGTTTTTTCTCGCTCGCATTCGGTACGATGTGCCATATGAGAGTAAAACGTACGATTGCCATGTGTTGCCAGAGCTCAGTCTGCGGTTTGACATCGCCGAGAGTATTGTCATTTACGCGTTATATTGATTAGATAAAAAATCTAAAACAACGACCAAATTATGAAGCATATCATGAATAACTATTTTTATTATTTTTATACGACTTTCGTTACAAGTCACTGTTTTTTATGGTCTTTTGGTCGAAATGAAGCATATCACGAATAACTATTTTTATACCTCGATAAATGGATTATCTTTAATATTTAACTCGATTAATCTAATTCCACCAAAAAATAAGCTATGGGATAAATTAAGGACATTAAAAGTCATTTATGAGCATTAAAGACGTATAAGAAGAAAATTACAATCGATTGATACTATCGAAAGCGCTTTATGTAAAAAAAAAACAAATCGTTTTTCGTGTATTTCTTAATAAAATCTATTTTTAATTATTTAATCCCCCTCATTTTCGTTTTCACTTAAATTATGTTTTATGCGAGTCGCTTCAAAAAGGTGAAAGTTGGTTTCAGTGTATTTTCTGATTAGATATGAGTATTGTGAAAATACCTGTAGATGTTAAAAATCAGTTGTGGTGTGATATTGACTTTAAAAAAGTTTTCTACATTTTTCCTAATTATAAATAATATAATAAGATTGGCCAATATTATTTAAATGTGGCGAAAATTGTATTTTTCTGGCATTGTTGTTATTTTATATACTAAAATCGATTTTAAAATAAAAAATGATGACTGTGCTCAATATGCGTCAAAAACCGGTATATCTATTAAAGAAACCCATTTTTGTTTTTCAAATAATTGTAGATATCTGAAATTTTTTTAGCAAAAGTAAGGAATTACTTTTAAAAACCTGTGGCTTCCGTGTTTGGCTATTCGTTTCTCATGGGATGTTGCTGAATGGATTGCTGATTAACCTTTAATCTCTCTTGTTTATGTCACATTATAGAAATTATAATATAAACATATTTTGGTATAATCCTTGAATGATGAAAGAGGCATCATTAAATCGATGGGCATAGACATAAGCAAAGCATTGTCCCGGTGATGCTTTGGCAATTTTAATTGTTTTAAAAATTAACCAGTTTCATGATAGTATACTCATAAGATAATCGCGCCTAAGCCTAGTTTAGTACTCAGATAGGCCAACCTTTCAACGAAATTTTTAATTCCGGATATTCTTTATGCCGCTAGCCGGGAAAGAATGCAAGAATAAGAGATTTAGGCGAAATGCGCTTCGGATTTTTTCTGAAATGCCATTCATCCATCGTCGAATAGTAAAAATAAAAGATATAAACATATAATTAAGAGCAATTCTGAACATTTACTAATGGACACTCATCATCGGTGTTCCACTTCAGAAGTCTTTTTTATTATGCAATCAATATAATAATAAAGCATAGATTAAATAGATAAACATTCAATGCTAACCGAAAAGTTATCTTATCAGTTATTGTTTGCGCAAATTAATTTTACATGAACTCCGGATGTTATCGTTTCATTTATTCGTATTGTAAATTTAATTATGGCGCCAACCACTTTGGCGGGTCGATATCCAATTTTATATGGCGTGTCCATTGACGGCATCAGTCAATATGTACCATTGCCCCAAAACGGTTTGTACAAATCGCGAAAGCTTTTAGTGCAATTGGAGCATCCGATACTAATTTGCGGATGGTTCGCTCCGGCGGACGCTGATGGCTCGTGTTAACCGAAGTGGACGAGATGTCGAATTAACGGAATTTTACGGGATCAAGTTTCTGGATAATTCAAAATTGATGGGTTATCACGTCCAGAGACGTTGTATTATTTGTGCGGAAATGTTTGCCGAATCAGAAGCTTCAACACGTACGCGGCTCGAACATGATATGGCCTTACGTGACTTGAGGATGGAAACCTCCGAAGTTTTCCACTCGATTTCCCGTTGTTCGTCTCGCTCCTGTCATCTCGTGTTCGATTCTTGTTACTTGTTTTTTGTTCGCGTCTTGCAACGTGAGATATTTGAACGGATTTATTCAGCTTGTGGTTTTTTTCAGGATATTTCATCATGTGATCCGACGAGCGACTAATTAACGACCCATTCCCTCGTCCATGCGGAATAATAGAGACTACAGCGCGTCTTCCCGGAGGAGCTTTTTATTCTAAAGCTGTTTCTGCTCGACAAGTCCACCGGAACCGTCTACTTGGTAAATATTCGTTTTATTTTGCATTTTTAGAAGGCGGTATTTGCACAACGCATAGAAATTATCTCGTCCGGAATAAAACGTCCTTTGAGCGTCTAATTTAATCTAAGACCAAAAACGGCATATGTAGATGGGGCTAATTCATCCCCCAAAATTAGCATTCGGTTGACCCAGGAATAGAAAAGCACTTTGCCATGCAAATCCATCGATTAATTATTTCATAAATAATTAAAATGGCCTCGTAAAAAAATATTTTATTAATTATTCCGAATCGAAACGCCTTCAATTATTAAGCGAGCGAAGTAAATTCGAAAGTTTAATACTGTGTAAAAGTTTCCATGTAATCATATTCGAAACGTAGGCCCTTATTATTTATTAATTTATTTTCTTTGATAAATACAGCATGATTCTGCATTTTATTGTTATATTATTATGCCGATGACGTCATCCTAATACTATTATTGGAATACTGGGATTAAAAACCGGGGATACGTATAAAATGGGGTCGCTCCTCAATTGCATCTAGTTGATGGTGCATTAAAAGTAAGCTGGGGTTCGCGAAATTATTTTTCTGATCTTCCCCCGGGAATCGAGATCGTTATACACGATTACATTATTGCGAATAAAATGTTTTCTGCAAATACAATACAATATATGTAAATTGACATTTTTTTCCATTTAAATATTTGTATTGGATTCAAATTGTTCAGTCTGTTCGTTCAGCCTCCCTAAGAACCGACCGAATAAATGAAATATTCACCATAAATTATGAACTGTATATTCTGACAAGGGTACGTTGCCGTTATTGACAATGGTCGAAATTAATTTTCGTCGCTTGGATTTCTTTCGAATTATCCCATTGTCTCGGCCATTTCCATTAATTTGTCAGGGCCTGGATAGGGGCACTCCTGGTCCCTTTATTCCGCCCTAATGTATCGCAATAAATATGCGACGGGTCCCCTGTAAGGACGCCGGGGACAAGGCCATCCCTAATAAACTCGGCGCCGCGGTCGACCCAAGAAGGTAACCAGGGGCTGTCATCAGGCGGCCGCGGCCGTCATTAGTCACGTCCTTCTGCCGTTGGCCCGTTTGCCCTCTATATATTTAATGCATAAATTATTGTGTCGGTTTCGGAAACTGTAAATAGGACGTTTATGCGTGGAGAATGTCGTAGGGACTGTCTGGACCAGTGGACCGCAAACAGTGAATCCCAATGATAAATCACACTTTTTTTAAATAGAAAAGTTTTCCAAAGTATATTCAATTCAAGTTTAAAACTAAACACTAATCGTCTCATGCTGGGTATCGAATATCTACTTAAAATCTGAATAATTTATGGTATTTTGATTTATGGCCACATTCTCAAGATGATTTAATGACAACATTAAAATTTTATTTACCGCTGAGACAGTCTTTCACTGACATTTGATACGCGAGTTTTATTATGTTGTTTCAAACGAGACATTAAAAAGAACGCATCACCCCCTAAACTCATTGTATTTCACGCCTATTTTTAATTCATAAATAAACTCTAGGGGTGGAAATAAAAATTGAGGGTTGTGTTGACTTAAAATATGTATCATCAATTTTACCGCAGAGCTTTGATACTTTTTTGTAATAAAAAATTGGATATATACAGAATAGTATTTTTCTGTTTACTGTATAGAGAACCCCAATATTTTATTTATGAATATTTATTTTATTTTTTATTTGGTTGTAATAAATACTTTACTTAAATATTCATTTTACGATCCACAATGGTTAAAAAAAATCATGTTAAAGTGTTGTAAAATTACCTGAAAATGGTTTGATGCGCAATTAGTTTTTGTAATATTAAGGATTTTTTTCCGAAAAACGTTAATCAGAATTACTAAAATTAAGGGAATCTGAAAGAAATTGTGCATTTTTTATAATTGTCAAATCATGTGTAATCATATTTCTTATACATATATTTTCCATCATTATTGGAATCTGTTTCCTTATTCTATAGTTTTTAAATTTCTTTTTTGAAAAAACTTACGGGCTTTAAATCGAAATTAGTTCCATCGGTTCGAGTGATTTTCGACTTGAGTTATATTTCGAAAGCGTTCTATTAAAGTGTGCTTCATGGAGCTGAAGAGAAAATATTCGGAAGGAGCAAGGGGTCTGGGGAATATGAAGGGTGTGGCACAACCTCCCTGTTTGAAGGGTGTGGCACAACTCCTGATTTTTTTCTTGGGCCATTCTTGCTTTATGAGAGCGTTAATTTTTATTGTAAAGAATCGTTCTCTTTCTGTTAAATAAAATTGGACATTTGATTTTATTTTCTCGTTTAATCTTTCCAATTGTTGATAGTGAATAACTGCAGTAGTTGTTTCATTCGGTTTTATTAATTCGTAATGAATTATTCCTCTTACATCCAACCAAATGCACAACATAACTTTAAGGAATGGTAAATCAGACTTAGGGGTCAGAACAAGTGATTATTTCGGAGAAGGCTATTGCCTATTTATTTGTAAACGATCCATTTATCATCAGTTACAATTTGGTGTAAAAGGGTGGAATTCTTTGTCTCTCGACAATACAGATTTCCTAATTTTTTGATAATACGTGTAGTGTCCAAATCCCCCGTCTGTTTGTTTTACCGATGCGTTGTAACCGTACGGAGGACCTTGGAGATTTGAGTTTCCGCGATAATTCTTCGATGGTTAACTGAAGATCCGACTCGACCAGAGATCTGAATATGTCATCCTCAAATTTAGAAGGTCGTCGAGATTCACTCAAACTGGACTCAAACTATCAGTTATCATATACGCTATCACATTCAATATATTTTATTTTTATTTGAAATCATTTAAATTGAAGTGTTTATTAAACATTGTTTATTAATAATTAAATTATTTTATTTTCATTCCTTAAAACATGATATACAAGTTTACGCAGAAGATGAAAAATTTAGATTAGGATTGCGGTTTTCTTAATATCTGCATATTAACATATATAATATATGTTATGGTTATTAAATGTCATATGGTTACTAAATGTAAATGTCATATGTTTTACGTAAAATTTACATAAGAAAACTTGGTGAATTTACATATTTTTTTGTGTACGAATACGCGCTCGATAAAATTCAAGCATAAATTCATGACATTAGACCGAGAATTGAATCGACACTGTTGAAAGCAATCGTCATAAGATATGCAAGAAAAAGATAGACACTCAATTCGTAGTTATTTGCACAAAAATTGGCGCATCTCTCGTCTTTCTCGTTTATGACTTGTGTTTTGACTACGACTAAGTGATTTTTCATTTAATTAACTTCCGCTCATCTCGACCGACGTTTACAGGTCGTGTCGTAAATTATTCTCTCTTCCTTGAAATGAAAATTTTTGCTATGGAAATTTTGCCTTTTTTTAGCTGTTGTAATAAAGACGTCGCTGTGTAATTGTCTATTAAAATTATGCATCCCGCGTTGACTAACGATGCAGGCTTTATTATGAAAACATTAATATTTTATCACATTATGCAAACACCCCTCGGTATTAAGATACGGATAATTACTAAGAGGCGTTTCTTAATTTATGATCCGTGCCGTCTACGGAAAATTCGCGACTTTTATGAGCTACACGTGAGCCCGCCTTGATACATTGCGACATGGAAAATTAATGAAAATACATTCGTATCCTACTCATTCAATTCATATAAAAAATAATTCAAGTGCTTTTTTATTATAATAATAGAATATATTTGTTTTATCATTGAATTGTATTTCGTTAGGGAATTTTCTCTATATATTATTCATCGTTTGATTACATACTACGATTGTGTACTCCACCCCTTATACGTGTAGTAAGTTACTCATCCCCCATCCAGCATCAATAGTGGGTCGTTATCTTTTATGTGAACGAATAAACGACTGGGTCCTCTATTATGTTCACGTACATTTTTCAAGTTTTCTCACAGCATATGACACTTGCACCCCGTCTCTTCCCATAATCGTCGGTGACGATTTTTATGTTATTATTATAAATTCATGTCGTCATAAAATAATTGGACAGTATGTGTCCGAATTTATTTTCAGTATCAGATTCAAATCTATTTCAATAATTAAAAAAAAATAAAACTCTGTGTGATCTTGAAAATGTTATTTTCAGTATAATAAAATATCTTATCAGAGAATTGTTCGTTCAATATTTTAAAGTTGTCTGGAATGAAGGATGTATTATGCTATTTAATAAATTGGTAGAATAAATAAATATATTATTAAATTACGTCGAGCGTCAATAAAGAAATAATAATATTAATAAATCACAAATAATTTATTAGAGATGGTTAAAAGGTTTATCATCATCTTTTGTTCAACCAAGCTTGAAATTTAATTATAACTATACTTAAATTATCTTAACAGCAAAAATCTTGTTATGGCATCGTGATAATACGATTAAAAGCTCATTTGTATCAATAATAGATCAATCATTTAAAATAATGTTAAGTGAAAACTTCCAACGTAAAAAGATATTTCAATATTTCCTAATCATATTATTTAAATCTTTGCGGTACATTTCACTAAATATTCCAATTTGTAAATTATTTATTTAGTATTTGTGTTGTATCTTTAAGCGAGTATATTTGCACTAATTGAAAATGGTTTGTGATCTGTAGGATTAATATTAAAATAGTTATTAGAGAAAAACTGGGGGTCCCCAAACAGACCCCATCGGTACGGCTAGGTTAATAACAAAAATCAACACACCATTCGCAATAATCGTGTATTAAATTAATTGTGGTATATATGAATTTCAATTATTTTATTTTTATATTTCGCTGAAAAGGGGAAATGAAATATTTTTCTATTATGATATAATAATGCATAATATTTTATTAATATACCATATATTAATCATTTTAAAATTATTTGCATTGTGAGCATTTTACTTGGCCTATATTAGAGAGAAAATAATATATATAAAGTAAGCTTTAAACTCGAGCGAACTTTTAACTATTCAGATACGAATTTCAGGGATGACAATACGACTAGATGGTTATAAAAGGTATGTGACGACAATGTTGAATTCTAAAAAGATTATATATACCTTTTTTTATAAATAGTATTGCAGCAATTTATGCTACAAAACGGCACATTTAAAATAGTATATAATGTTGTTTTTAAGTTACAAACAACTTTATACTTCTTTTTAGTCACCAAATAGTGTAAAAGCAATTTTTATCTCTTTTTCGATTGATTTTTCACATATTCGCTTTTTTTCAAATGTTCTTTCGAGCCAGATTTTGAGTATTCAAGCTTGTCGGTTAATTCACGTATGTTAATTTTGGATTAGATTTGATTTCTGCACGTAATAAGTCATCATTCACGTGCATTGTTTTTTTATTACGTGGATTGTTTCTCAAATTAAAATAATATTTTTTAAATTGTTTAAACGACTTTGACATTGCCGAACACTTAAACATTATCTCATATGTATAAAAAAATGCTTTTAGTTGCTGTTGTTGTATTATTCCTTTTTTCAGGATTCGTACAACATGCAGTAATGTATAAATTGTTTGTCAGAAATAAAATTCTCCATCTTAAGACACAATAAAAAAAAAATTTTTTTACAATAATAATGCTCTCCATAAATTAACTGTTGAATATAATACAAAACATGTCTTGTAGGACCAAAGTCTAAAACAGTGGCCGCCAAACGGTACCTCGCGAGTATCATATTTATTAATTTGCCTCTCAAATTTGATTATTGGACCCATTGACATTTGGATTTAAATAAATTCAGACGCTGCCGCATAGAGTTCTCGCCGCACGTGTTCCTAGTACGGTCTCACTCGCACTTACGATGCGAGCGAAAAAAATATCGCATCTGAATTTTTTTTTTGCAATTGCAGTAAAGGACAATGATTATTTATAATATGTATTCTTTATACGTTTTTTTAGACAAATACAAAAAGTTTGTGATATGTAGTATTTATATTAGAAGGGTTATTCGAGAAAAATTACAATCTTGGGGTACCAAATATACCCCATCGGCACGACTAGGTTTGGCAACTATGTAATTTTTTGGTCGAAAATCAAACTTTTTCTTGATTTATCATAACGAATACTAAAACTATATGCTTTTTCCTAATTTGTGTTTATTAACATTTATAATTTGGTTACAATTAATAGTTTCATTTTATTAACTAGGTGAATTTTATGTATTCTTTGATCTCTAAATATGTTTAACACCAAAATATCCTTTTGATGCAGGATTTAAAATTATGGATTTAGTTGCCTGCGAGATCCTAAAGTTTGGCGTACGCTAGTTTATATTATTATTAATAATTTTAATTTAAAAATAACTTTGGCACATTTTGTGTAGATTTTTTTAAATTAAAATATTTTCAATATTCTTAAAAAAATATATTTGAAATAATAATTAATTTAAATCTATTTTATTATATTGTTTTATAATAAAAAATTTAAAATTTCTAAAGAATAAAAATAAGGAGGGGGGGGGATGGGAATAAATATAAGTAGTTCAGCAAAACATTTGATTGATTGATCATAAATGATCCTGTAAAATATTCCCTTTTCGACTAAAGGAGTGAAATATTAATGAAATATAAATAATTATGCTCTATAAATTAGTTAATAAAACGTTTTATTTTTATTCTTTAAATATTTTAATTAATGTTCTGTATTTATATATAATTCATATGTTTAATTTTGCAATACGTCACCGGGCATTACGTCCCTGGAGGTTTTGTGCCAATATATTTTATGCGCGATATCGGATTACCATAAAGCGATGAATTTTCGCGAATATGGCCGTACATTATTATTCATAATTATCATTGTTGGGAATCATTCCCTATAAGCCTCTATGATACTGCGTGATCACGGCTCCCCATAAGCTAATTTTTCGCCATGTATTTATTATGATGAAATTCCGCACATGGCTTCCAATTGATTCTTCCATTGGGGTCGTAAAGATTACAGCCATCGTGGGGTTCGATGGTTTACGCCGGCAGCCTTTGGGGACAGCGGCAGCCCTGCGGAATGCCGAGGACGTTAATGACGTCGATGAAGAATTATCCCTGGGGCTGGAGAAAGATTAGGGAATTCGATTAAGTGCCCCCTTTTAATTTACGAAAATAAAATCGAATTATCATCCATATCTATCTATGTTGATAATAATAAATTATTTTCAATTCATAAATTTTAATATATGTTGTGATGATAAATAGCAAATTATATTTATTTATCTACATTTGAAATGTAGGATGCTTCTGGATTATTCTGCATTCTATTAATGTTCAGGATTTGATTAAATTCCACCGATGCCGATTTCTTAGAAATCAAATATTCTCGCTCTCCACTTCGACTGATTTTTATCGCACGGTGGCGATAAATAATATTTGCTATTCACAAAATTATGTATGGAATTAAATTTCTGTTCGCTATAAATCTTTTTCGTGAGCTTGATAAGGGTAAAAACAATATCTCCTGACGTGATCCAATTACTCAGTCTAGACAGTAATCATGGGAATTCGTAAACTGAAACGTTACGGATTCGGCTGAAGGATTTCATATCGCACGCTCTGAGAGGGTCGTTTAGTATAATTTTTGATTTACGGTGTACCACGGCGAAATTGACACTTGCTTCCTGTTGTGTCATTCACGCCTTTAGAAATTCCTGGTCCCATAAGGTGCTATGAATGAATTTTTCTAAGACCGCTTTAGAAATCGTTTCCCCTCACAGACGGAGCCACTCGGCTTTCACTGCTGTTTGAAATCTCCGGCTTGCCACTCGATATTTTTTTTCTTCCGTATCGGAGATGAAAAATTCCATTCTTGGATATCGTGTAAAATGTTCATTCACGTACCTAAACCCAATTTGGATCCTAATACGGTTAGTTTCCCTGCCGCGGGTTCCGAGACTTCACTTAGTATAGAATGGCGTGCCAGGTATACCTCGTATTATTATGTGCTTACCTTTAAAACAATTTTCCACGCTATCTGCATTCTTGACGTAATTTTCTTTTCCTTTTCCTTTTGAGAATTTCGTCGCCGGCCTTATATGGATCGGTTATGAACTTCTAGCTCGCGTTCCAGCGATAATTATATTTTGCTTCATTTGCTCGTAGTTTTTATTGAATTTTTTACATAGCAAAGTTCTTGTTAGGGAAAACTTTGTTTAACGGTAATAAAAATTATCAGGAATTTAAACGTTCTTTTCTTTAAACATGCATGAAATTAATATTTTAAAATTACTACATTGTTAGAAAGCCATGTACAGATATTTTAATTATTTAATATTTTCTATAGGTTTGCACTTTACTTAAAGATTAAATATTAATGACGTGTTTAATTTTTAGCGTTTGTATTCATTCAATTGTCGTTAAAGTTTTATTATAAGCGAATGCCATGAAATCAGATAAAAATAGTCGTTGTCGTTCTGCAACATGAATGTTATTTTACCAGAAAACATATTACTGACACTCTTAATTAATATTTTCGAATTTAAAGATTTAAAAAATATAATATTGATTATATAAGATAATATTGGTAACAATTTAAAAAAAAATATTATTAATGATTTTAAAATATTTTTAGTACTATTATAATATATTATAATATCATTATATTTATAAAATTAAGGTAGTAAATTTTACATCTTCTAAATTATTTAATTTCGCAGATACATTGATTGAATTATACAAAACACAAAAATGTTTAAAAAAAAATTATTTTAGTGAAAGCTGCTTTTTTATTCGTTCTATTGTATAGGAACACTTCTCGTCATCAATAATAGGCCTTCTTAGAAGAGAGATGTTTATTATCTAAAACCCTCAAATAAATCTTTATTGTCGTCCATTGTTAATCAAGTTCCATTGTTAATTTTATTTTTGCTGTGTCCTTCAGCTATATATCACTACATTCATTGAAATGTCTTTAATATTTAAATATGTATTTAAAACTTCTGAAATACTTATTCATAGACAGTTTTCTTTATAATTTTGGACAATGAGGATTTTTTCGGTAATTTACGAGATTCGAAATATGTATATAATAATATTTTTATTGTATATAAATTTGTGTTCCCTGGGGACTAGCTTCATTATGTAAATAATTTAATTCATCGTCGAATCACGGCTAAAACGTTAAAACT
>JAGXCT010037201.1:61814-81033 GCA_022495035.1 Philopotamus ludificatus | reverse complement strand
AAAACAAAATTTTCCTATTTATTTCGGCTCGATGTTGTTGCCATGGAAAACCTTTAAAATGGATCAGTATTGCAATTGATCAAGTCCCTAAAAATATATATTTTTTCAATGGAATTCGTTCAATTTTTAATGGAAAGTGTTGGTGTATTGTTACATTCAAAAATAAAATCGTAATTAAATTATTTAAATAAAATATTTATTTTATTGTAATAATTATATTTATCGTCAAGTAGATACATAACAAAAAATAAATAGATTCGTAGTAAAGCTTAAAATTTTCCGACCCAAATACGTTAATGTAAATCGAAAGTAGTCTAACTAACCCATACCATTTTGTGGCTTTACCATCAATAGCACTTCAGCTATCGCCATAAAAATAAGTTTAAATTTTAAATTTAAATTCAAAGTAAATGGCATAAGACCAGCGGAAATTTATGCAAATCTTAGATGCTGTGCATGTCGGTGAATTTTTCCCATATGGTTATTTGAATAATTTATGGACAATAATTCGGACTTCATAAATGTTATTAATGTTAATAATTGTTGTTAAAAATGTTTCATAATAAACGGTAGGCTTTAACATTTGAAGTGTCAATCAAATTAATTATGTATTAGAATTCCTATATAAAATTTGCATTCTGAAAGTAATTTTCCCAAATCGAATTAGCTCAGATTTTAACCTTGTTTTGTGTATTTTTTCCTTTGTAATTTATTATTCAGATTTTTTGTTAAATATTCTTCGATTTGTGTTCTAGTTTATAAATCGGAAAATAATTTTACAATTTAATTTAATTTGAAAATGTGTTTTAATTATGGTAATACTTAGTACTAATGATATTATAAATTACACAGTAAGGTTTCGATTTTTGCGATTAACTGGTTTCGAAAGTTTTCTCGTATGTAAAGAAAATATTATTTATTAAGGTACTGTAAATGTACATGGTAAATATTGTTCACTGTTTTTAAAATCTCCGTAAATCGTAAGCCACTCCGAATTATATTGAAATAATTCTTCATCTTCGTAGTTTAAAAGAATACCTTTTATTCTCGCCCTCAAGTTCCATCGATACATCGTTGTTCATTTCGGTTGAATGACTGTTAATTAAACTCTCTTCTTCATGATTTCAATTTAGTTTTAGGGTCTTTTTGACATGATCCCTAATAACTAGGTCAACTTCTTCTACTGTTATCCTCATCAATCAATTTGAGGATGAGCTTATTCCATACGTTACTCATAGCAGATATTGAAATTTTATATCAGGCTTCACCGATATTATTAACAGCTTCGTCCATCAACAGCTTTTTCTGCTTGCCTAAATGTATTTTGTTAATATTACACTTTGATCCATTGGTTGGATAATATAAATTGTATTCGAAGGAAGTACTATTATTTTTATCGAATAACTAAATCTTAAATGGTTTACTGTCATTGCAATATTTTCTCCCTCTTAAAAAATGATAAAGGAACCAGACTTTTAAATTTCATCTCTTCTGTTAGATTTCCAAATGATATGTAGTAATGTTTAGGGATATTCTGTGATATATAAATGGTTTAATTTCCCATTCTCCAGTATCATTTTCCCATATCTTTAGAGACCTTAAAACCTAGCAAAGATTTTTCTTGTTGAGATATGTATGACTAACTAGGAATTTTTCCCCAATATAAATTAGTTTTATGTAAACAAACGCAAAGAAAAATGCGCAGATAATCATAAATAACCGTATTGTATAATTCTTTATTTTATATCATTTTATCTAAAATTAATATAACTTTTTCTTCAATTTTATGCTACATGGTAATAGATTTAAAAAAAATATGACTCGCATGTATTTTATATTAGATATATTTTATGATTTTTTAGTATTATTATTGCAATTAAGAATAACGAGTCTCCAATGATATCATTATTTTCTATGATTCAAAGAAATTCATTACTCACAGTTTTTTTGTTTTAATTATTTTAACATGTGCGGCGTCGCGGCGCCATATATAAAAATGGATTGTATCATCGAACAAATTGCCGAAACAATTTTTATCTTTATTATCTCATAGACTATTCTCGATTGTAATTATATTTGCATGTAGTTTAGGCGGTGGCCTAAATGGTAAATTGAATTATTTTGACGCCTTAATCCAACCAGGTATTAGAAGTTTACCTGCGCGGCACTCTGCTATATTGGAACTTGGATGAGTTTCTTCCACTCGTGGCTGCTGTAATTATACCAGTGGTGTCAATCCGAGGCCCGTGGACCGCTTCAGCGCCTCAATATTAGAGTGGCTCTCTACGCCCGAACTTGTTTACACCCACGGGCGAATTCTCATTAAATCGCTTCGGCGCCATTTCACACTTCTGACAGGATTATTAAATCATAGACCCTGAGACAACGACTGCCGTCGTAATTACTGCGTCTGACAACTCTTGGAGTGTTGAAACTTGGCGAAATTCTACGTGCCAAAATCAAATTCGTGGCATTTATTTTCCGCATGTCGCAGCTCCGTTTCGGATTTGTTTATACGCGCGTGAGTTTTCCGGATGTCAATATTTTCCGTTACGGCGCGAAATCGTTCGCACCGATACTACGGCGCCCGCGTCGCGACGCCATTTGTAATGCAAATCGTATCCGGGGGATTTGCGTTGAGTGGCGCCTGCCTGCGGAGCCGCTCAACGCGAACGATTACCTCGCCCCGCCAATTTATCAATCAAATCGACCGCGCTGAAAATTGGAGATATTTTCATATGCCAATTGAGTCCTTTTGATGTGAAAATTCAACATATATTCATATTTTGACACTAAAATTGTGACATATCTCGAAAATATCAATTTATTAGTATACTCTTGTCTTGTTTTTCTTGTTTATTTGTCAATTGTTTCATATGAGAAATGTGACCACGTTCAGGTCTTCAACTGCCGACTATTTTTTCAGCATTTTAGCAATATCTCGGTCGGTTTATTGTCACAAGTCTAAGACTTGTGACAATAACTTGATATGACATGTATCTTTGAGACTGAAAAATTCTAATTCATGATAAAATCTTACATCGTTTATCACTTATTCGTTTGTCTCATTATCTCTCTACTGCTAGTCATACCCCTACCTTAATTTTCTTGTCTTCCGGATAGAGAGAGGATACTTAGATACAGATTACTCTTTGTTGATGATATCATATATAGTATTTTTGTTCATTATCTTATCGGTATTATTCTGGTGGTCTTGAATCACATTCAGAGCGAAAGAAAAACGATTAACTCTGATGTTGCTTTTACGATATCTATCATGACGGTTTTTTTTCCGAATTTTCTCATGGCTGACTAAGTAAAAATCATCCAATATTTCGCTGCATTTTATAGATTTTGTAGTTTATTCCTGTCGCTAGCATTTTTCATTTCTAGATTTTCATTATAAGTTGCTACGAGATGAAGCTTTATAATAAAAAAATAATAATTTTGCATCAATATGTTTTTTATTTAAAGCATAATTACACAGTTAGGATCTCAAGGATTCTTACCGTTAAATATGATTTTATTTTAAAAAAAATAATATTAAATTTGATTTGATAATTACATTTTTAAGAATAATCAAACTTGTTATTCAATGTTTATGATTAACGTAAATATTTAGCTTATTAAATAATATATAATATATAATAATAGACTAATAGAAAAAATGGACATGCGAAATCAATTATTTAAAATTTACCCGAATCAGCTACGATTGAGTATTTCTTTAAATTTTCTCATATACGACTCAAAAAATTGTCATTCAATATTTCATTATAATAATTAAATTCAAATGAATTTAAATGATACGATCTGAATTAGCAACCATTTCTCTTGTTTATCTCAGTCAGTCTACTCAACCAGATTCTTGCCATAATCGCTGCTTTGAGTGTGATTGCATTTATGGCATTTTAACGAGCTTTGAGTTTTATTAGGCTTCTTGATGGAATAATAAAATGTTTGGATAAGAAATTCGTGCTTTCGTGATAATTCGGAAAATTTTGCGTGTAAATGCGTGTGATTAATTTAAACAGGTAATAATATTGCAAAGTCTGCATAACTTTAGTTGAATATATGTACACAATAGCTAAAGTTAATATAAACTGCTTATTTCTTACAAATAATTCATTATTTCGCCGTCTTTTCAGCTGAAATTTCATTAGGTTGCAATAAGATTTGAATTGGATCTTTTCTCATTTCAAACATCGTTTTTTTTTCTGTTGTTGTTGTTGTTGCTTGTTACATAGTTACGATTTCTTTGGCCTTTATTGCCTCCGAGTTTCCTTTGTCATATTACTGCCCACATTATTTCGTTCAATGTCCGTCACAAATGTGATTTTAATGCGAAAATTACGTGATCAATGTCAGAGACCATCAAATCAACATTATTGGTCTATAAAACGCCGACCCACCCGACTTCCATGTCTAAGGTTTAATATATACATCTAACGTTGCGTGTATATTTGTCACACACATATATATTGTATAAGCTGCTCGACGTTATTTTCAGCGAACAAAGACCTCGATATCCGTTAATGGAAAAAGACGTTTTCCCGCTTTTCACACTTCCCGGTTAATGGCGAGGTTATGAGTTGGAAATTGGCTGATTTTATTTCGTTTGTTTTGCTTCTTCTGCGTATTCGGGAGGATTTGATCGAGCGATTACCTGCCATTATGGTCGTTCTCGGTGGTTCTTACTCGATTTGTTTTGTCATTTTTTTATATTGAGATTTGAACGATTTTTAGCTAAATAATTTATCAAATCTTTAAAATAAATCCACATATATTATTTAATATTTTATTCATTATTTAACTATTACCATAATTATAGTATTATTTATTATAATTGTTGATTTAATATTAAATTATAACGAGAATATATTGGTATAAATATATTTATTTGATGCTTATTTGACTTATTTTTATTTGAAATTATTTTTATTCATTTTGTCTTTTTTTTTTTTAGTAAGCTGTTGGTTTGTTGGATATGGCTATTAGTTTTAAAATTGCATCGACAGATACGTTAAATAAAATACCGCATAATTAAAAACATAAAGCTAAATCAGGGATTAAATAAATTTGCATATTAAATGATAATAATAATACTTTATGTAGAATATTATTAAATGGAGGCAATCTGTAAAATTTACGTTTTTTCACATTTATTTTACATTTTTTTTCATTATAAAAAACTGTTTCCTATCCTTCTCGTAGTTTTTCAATTCCTTTTTGAAAAAACTTTCCGGTTTTAAATCAAAATATACATTTAAGCGGATTTTAACATAAGTTATGTTTAGAAAATGTTTTTCTTCTAAAATGTGTTACATGGACATTAGGCGAAGAATATGAAAGGATTCGGAAAAAGCTATAACCTTTTTCGACTTTTGATATAGTAGATAATCTACTTCTAATCACCAGTTACAATTTGGTGTAAAAAGGGTTGAATTCTTTGTCTCTACAACAAACAAATGTATGTATTTTTCCGCTCCTTTTGTTATCTTCGGATAATACGTGGTATGTCCAAATTCCCATTTAATTTTTGTTTTTATTGATGCGCTAAAAATGTACCTTTGGAGGACCTTGGAGACTTTGTGATAATTCCCCGATGTTTAATGGAGGATCCGTTTCGATCATGAATCTCAATATGTCATTATTAAATTTAGAAGGTAGTCCAGATGCATATTTTGGATTTCTATTGCCCGATTTGAACTTTGAAACCTAAATTGACATCTACGTCTTGTCAGCTCTTCAGCATAAGTTATTTAATGGCCTAAGTGACTTTACTGGTATTTAACCCCTGGTAATAAAAAGCAATAATATAAATATACTCATAAATAATGCTAAAAATAATTCTAAGCAATAAAACTGCACTCGAGGATTCAGTTATAAATTAAGTTATTTCTTTCTAATATAATGATTTTAGAAAACCCTGCGATTTTTTACAAAATGCTCTCGATTCGACGAATGGCGGGATTCAATCAAGGACTCAAATAGAATATTTTATGAGTTTTCTAAAAGAATATATTAAATCACAATTCAATTATTTTTTTTTGTTATTAACAATCACAATAATTTTATAAGGCACTGCTCTTATGTAATGCAAAATTGATTTTCCACAAGTTTTCATTTATTAAACGGAAAATCTCGTCATAGAAATCATAGAAAACTATATTTTTTATTAAATATATTTAAATATGTATCTATTCTCAATTTCTATAAATTACAGAATATGTAATAGAGATTCTTATCCGACTAGTTATGGCCAATTTTGCTCCGGCTGCAACGACCATACACAAGCGAAAAGGGCTTTTCTTTTTATACGTGTATAACTTTTTACGATTTACATAAAAGCAGATTTTCGTTATAATCTTACGCTTATAGAAAAAAATTGATCGACTAGAGACTTGTAATAAAGTTGGGGCGGGCATCTGCTGAAAAATATATGATTCTCCACTATGAGCGCTAATAAAAGAAACATAGAAAACTTTACGACCGCATCCTAAAGCCTGGAGTGCCTTAGATGAAAAATAGTAAATATTATAATAAATTTCATAAAGCGGCGTATTCATAAATATACGCGACACTTTTCTGATTTTCTGAAAGTTTTGCATTTTCCGTAACACAATAGGTAATTCGATCCGGGCGTTGGCTACACAGATAAACTTCGAGAAGCTCTATGCAAGGATGACAACGATAAAGCTGTAGTTTTGACAGCTTTGTCATCGTTGCTTATCCTCAGCATCACACTTTAACCAACTTCGCTAACTATCTTGGATTCTTGTTATTAACTATTTTGATTAATGTCGCAGCACATCGCGCCGATTTCGATTCGGAAAAGGAAACTGATTTATCGATCGCCGCGTATGCACGCTTGATGAATATATGCTAATTTTTAATTAAGACAAAATGTACACTGGTCACGAACATTGTTAAATTAAATTTAAAATTAATTGCCAATTCATACGTGCATATATCATGCGTACGTATGTCAGAAAGAAAATTCGGAAAGTCTGATTAATCGATCTGCGCAAATCACGCGAGCAGACCGTGCCTAAAAGTCGACAATGATTATTATTAGTACGACCCTCATTTTTTTCTTGTACGACGAAAATCCCGGTGCGTGCTCGCCGGAGATATGTGGTCAAAAGTGCCTTGTCCTGGATAACATCTCATAAATCAAGATTGTTCCTGTAGGATCCGGGGGAAAAATTGATGACGGCCTGACGATGAAAAAGTTTGAGTAATCGCGGGATTACGAACACGGGTGCCCTTCGGCTCAGGTCAAGGATCGAGATTATTTATTAGATTGGTCCGTGCTTTGTGACCCGGTGCACTTAATTGCGTCATTAACATCTATAGCCGGTCACACATGTTCCTGTTTATCTGCCCTTAATTGCATGTAGTTTAGACCATGATTAGATCGATCCACGAGTGTGGCTAAGGCTTTACATGGCGACCAGAGGATTGCGGTTAATCATCATTATAACGAGATAGTAAAAAGTTATGATTTGCATATCAAGACAGGTTTTGTAAATGAGATTCAATCGACTCGGTTGTCTTCAACCTTTTTTATTTTAATATAATTCTTTTTTTTTTTATGATAAATTACACTACACTTATTTATTTTGATGTCAATTTGTTATCTTAATCTATGTGTTTTCTTTGTATAACGTAGTGGAATAATTTGTATCATCCTCATACAGTTCTCGGCTATATCAAATACCTAAAAAAAATAAACCGATTAATCTTTAAAATATTTTAATTATATGTAATATTAAAATGTATCAGTTTTATATACACGGTTTCTATTCAAAATCTACGGCTTAATTGTTTTTAAACAACATTTATAATTCAATTGAATACGTATTTTTGTAATTTTAAAAATATGAAAACTGTACCTTTTTCACTCTGGATATTTTTGGTCGAATCAACGTTCCGCTTTCATTAATTGTATTTTACGAATATATAAGTAAAGATTTTATTGTTAAAATTAATAAAAAACATCTATAGCGTCTGCTCTCATATATTATTCAATAAAAGACATTTTTTTATAAATAAATAAAAAAAACGTGGTTCAATTTTTTTGTTAAAAATCTTTTGGACCAATACGTCTGGCCCAGAGAGTGGAAAATGTTAAAACTTCATCAATCGTGCTAAGATTTTAAACTGTGAAATATATTTCTTTCAGAAGTCCTTTAAATTTAAACGCATCTCGAGTAGTTTTCCTCTATTTTTCCAAGTTATTCGTTGTAAAAAATTAGTGAAAAAAAATGTCTCAGGATTAGGCGTATATAATCTTCCTGATTGATAAAATCAAATATTAGTTTGTCGAATACTAATAGTCTTTTATTGTCTATCTATCTACATGATTTTACTACTGCGAACAGTATAGAAATTAATAAAATAAAAAGATTTTATATCAAAGATAAAAATTTGATGATTGGGAGTTTTATTGTGATTTTAGACTTTATTTGTCGGCATTAAACCTTTACCTTCTTAGAATGTATTTTTCTCTGAAGAACTTTACGTCTTCTAATGAGATCCCCAACTACCAGAATGTTTAAATATATTTTTTTTTCATGATTATTAATTTATTTAGGTCAATGGCCACGTTTGAAAAATAATAAGAAAAGAAAATAGTTATTTAAGTTTATATGTATGTACTTATCCCTCGATTTACGATGTGGAAAAGTAAGTATCATAAATGATCGTGTAAATCGAGGGGTTTTTTATACGCTCATAGTTAAACAACCCTTGAAACTGTTGGGGTGTATCTCTCTAGTACAAAAATAACGATATATCGTTGTTTTACACTCTGATACAATACAATATAGCCGAAATACAATATATCCTATTTTACTACCTGAGCGAAAACTATTGAACACGACTTGTCATAGTTATTGAGACATTTAAAAAATTTAATTTATTTATGTATTTTTTTAACGAATGCCAAATTGCAGCAGATATATGTCCTTTAGTATCGAACTTCATGAAGTGTTATATTAAATATGTCTATTAAGTATATCACACCTTAACGAATTGGGTCACTTGGCCCGTATGCACAGCAAGCACGTCATTCCCGGAGGTCTTCCTGTGAATTTCGTGCATGTCTCCGTTCTCCATCATCATTTTGGGTGTTTCGCCAGAGGCAATTACCCGGCTGTTAATTCCTCGTTTACTGCCACTCGCTGCCAGCCGTGGACCGGCGTCGCCGTCTCCTCTTGTGTCACACGTCACACTGCATTAGCGTGTCCCGCGGGCGAGAGTTAATAACCGAAATTATGGCACGAATTGAAATGTTGAGTCTCTTCCGCCCAGAGTCTCGTCGGCGGTCATTAGTGGCCATCATCATCGCGTGCGATGCATCACGTGTGACGAATGTGACGTCGCGTCCAGAGTTAACCGAGGGTGGGCGTGGACACGTGGCTTATCCAGTAGGACGTGGATCGGCAGGGGATGCAAATGACGGGGTTGCGGTCCCCCGTATGTGGGTCATGCTGTTATTTATTTTCTTCTACCTGTGCCACGCCAGACGGTGGCTCTCAGATTTAATTTGATTTATGTTGTATTGGTCAGATTTTTCTTTTATATGTATTTGTTCTGCTGTCATCGCTATCTATGATATAGCATTTTGTATACGCTTTGTATTTATTTATAACCAGTGCTATGGCTTGTAGGTAACATGCATAATATTTCGATTATCCAAGCTAACTGCGACTGAGCTAAGGTAGTAGTTAGATAGGTGTCTAGCGATAACTATGCATTCAGGGAATTCTTTATAACACTGCTAATGGGGTATGTAAGAGGAAGATACCCATTTCCTCTACATATTTTATAAAAATATTGATGTAGGTAGTTTGGCGCGTTGGAATTAATTACTTTAATGCCATCAATCCTTTGTTGAATAAATAATTATACAACAAATAATATAAATTTCAATCCAACTGAAATGATATTAAAAAATAACCAGTGTCGTGGTTTGACACTGAGAGGAATATTAGTTCGTATTATTCGTTCGTAAGTGTTCGGCAATCCCAAAAGTGGTTTAAACAATTTAAAAGTGGTAATTTTAATTTGAAAAACAATCCTCGAAGTGATAATGTGATAAAAGTGGACGCTGACAAGCATGGATACTCAAAATCTAGTATGTAAGAACATCTAAAAATTTCGGAAAGATTGGAAAACTAGACGTTTAAATACCGCACGATTTAAGGGAAGAGATCAAAGGGTTGAGCATGCAAAAAAATCATCAAAAAAGAGACAAAAGTGTAAAAACCAGTTTTTACACTTTTGGTGACGAAAAGTGGGTACTGTCTAAGAACTAACGACGTAAACAACAATGTCATTCAAAGGGGCAGGCGGCAAAACCAACCCCTTGACCGGGTTTAACAGTAAAAATAGTTCTTTTGAACTTATGGTGGGATACAAAAGGGATATTTTATCACGATGTCCTTCCTTACGGTAAAATAATTACGAGTGAAGTATACTGTGCCCAACTAGTAAATTTAAATTGAGCAATAAGGCTAAAGAGACCTGGTGTTTTCCATAGAAAATCAATTTTATTGCAACACGACGACGCCCCCGACCCCATACATCGAATTTGACTAAAAATATAAAAGGGCTTGAATGGGATAATATTCTTCACCCTCTATGTAGTCCCAAATTAGTTCCTTCATATTATCATTAGTTTCAATATAGGCAACACTATTCAGCAGGAAAATAAAATCGATCTTTGTAAGAAGTGAAAGAGGTATTGAAGAATATTTTGTTTCAAAACCTAGTAAATTTTATTCCGATGGCATAAAAAATTAATAAATATATGGAAGAAGGTCGTTTCTACCGACGCAGAACACATTACATCAATGTAATAATGTAATCAGGAATATTTTTTCGATTCAAATCTCTTATTATAAATAAAACATATTAATTAACCAATTATACTTTTATATGTTCTTGATTGAGCAATATAATTATTATTTACGCGTTTACTTTATTGAGAGCATTTCTGTTAATCTCAGGTCTAATTGTATTTTAAGAAAGCTTTAAGATTAATTAACAGACACGTTTCGAGCGTTTAAAAATTAGTTATTTATAGGGGTAAGAATAACATTTAAAAAATAATGTGATCACTGAGACGTTTTACATAAATATTCCATCGGAGTCTAAATATACTTTCAGTGACATAACAATATTTTTTACTATGAAACAATTCTACAAATAATCCGGCTACCCTTGAAACTCACATATTGAGGTGAACTCTACATTTCTACAATATTAAATTAATTGAGCTAATTTTAAAATGGCTGTTGATTTTTTTAAATAATGTAAATAATTCATTTGTAGCAAACGCTAATTTGATGATAACATAACATTATTATTAACTTAATTCTACTGTACCCTGCGGACCTTGATTAAGACTTGTAAGACCATAAATTAATAATTACAATAACATAAAATAAGTAAATAAACAGATAAGACAAGGATCCAAATTTTGATATTTACTGATGATGTATCAATTTATTATTTGTACATTAATTAACGTATTAATTCAAGACCATAACTTTGATTAACGCCTTAAGTCTAAAAATATTTATAGGAATTTTTACGTAAAAAATAATTTATAATTAAAAAAAAACCTTCTAGTGTTGCTGATGTAATATCATTCAAATTAGCAGGAAGCCGGATTACAACGACTGCTAATTATTTTTAAAATAAATCAAATGGTTCCATTTGAATAGCATTTAAAACATCCAGATAAAGACTCGATATAGAGTTGTAACCACGAATACGGTTCTCAGCTAAGGGATAGAATTTTCTACTGAAACATGCAGTGCACGTGTTTCCCCCCCGAATTTTACACGCGTTTTGATGGCACCCCAAGATTTACAGCCACTAAATAACTCGTCCACATTATCGTCGTCTGACTTTGGGTCTACAACTCGTCGATCAGGTGGGTCACAGCCCCACCTCACAAAACAAGGTGAGAAATGGCCGTGTCACCAATTCGGCAGTAAATTTCCCGCCCCTCGACACTTTGGCGTAGGCCATCTTCGTTTATTATTTCATGGGGCGATGCAGTATTTGAAATTGTTTCTTGCATCTGAAAATTGTTATATGCATAATATATCTAATGACTAAATTAATAATATGGGTCACATGCTACGTTATATACAGCATATCATTTTAGGATAATCCGTTTATAAATTGAATGGATTAACATGCAGAATCAGTGTAGTATGTCAATTTAATTTTATGTCTAATTAAAATTGAACCACTGAAATTTATAACGGTGTGTGATAATCAACTTAAAACAATATTACATGAAATTATAGCTCTGCACTATTAATAAAATAATTATATGATAGAATATGTCGTAGTTTTTTTTTATTATTAAAAAACTGCATCGATAAATGACGAATACTCGTGGCGCCAATTCTTATCAAATTCATTTGTCTACTGATAGTGGTTATATATGTATATATGATTATCTTATCTATGATTAAGTATCGGAATTGCTATTGAATTGATCACATTGATATTATAACATTTATATATATCAGTCGTCCCCGTTTATTGCGTCGTATACCGCAATTTTACACGAAAATTTGTGGTGATTGTGTTTTTTATAATTTAAGTATATTTTTGTAGATATATTGATTTTAATTTGTTTTTTTTCTCTGTTTCAGTTCCTATGAGTTGAGAACGGTCAAAAAGCCTGGGAATGTTTCCCAGCGTTCTGGTGCCATGTCTCCTGTTTCTATTCACTGCGGTCTTTGGCCAAAACCATGGGAGCCTTCGATTCGCCCACCACGTGTACAATGTCAGCATTCCAGAAAACAGCGTGGCCAAGACCTACGCGGAGCAACCGCCTGGGGAGGACACCATGGGCCTCCGATTACCACCAGATAGTGATTATGAAGTGCGTTATAAGATCATCAGCCACGATCGTGATAAGTTCTTCAAAGCCGAAGAACGACTAGTGGGCGATTTTTGTTTCCTGACGATTCGGACTAGAACAGGAAACACGGGCGTGTTGAACCGAGAACGCAGGGACAAGTACATTCTAGAAGTGAGGGCGTCCGTGTCCAAGAAAAATCAAGTGATATACGAGACGGATACGACCGTAGTGATTAAGATTTTGGACACGAACGATCTAAATCCCTTGTTTTTAAACACCGATGTTCCGGTCGAAGTCCCAGAAGATACTCCCCTGCACACGAGCATCTACAAAGTGGCTGCCGAGGACGCCGATTTGGGACCGAACGGCGAAATATATTATAGTTTTTTAGAAGACACCGATCAATTCGCCGTACATCCCACCAGTGGTATAATCACCATCACTAGGCCACTAGTCTACAGCGAGCGCACAAGACACGAATTGATAGTGTTGGGCGAAGATCGAGGTGCTTTGCTGCGGGCATCTAGTTCGTCTCATCCCGCCAAAGCGAAATTGATCGTGAGGGTTAAACAGGTAAATTTGTATTCGCCGGAAATACACGACCAGCATCTACCGGACATCGTCGAAAATTCAACGGCTGAAATATACGCCATCGTCAGAGTGATCGACAAAGACGAGGGGATCCATGGCCAGATCAAGTCGTTGGAGATCGTCGACGGCGATCCGGACGGCCATTTCAGGATCCAGCGCGGCGATAATTACGGCGAATACAACATAGTGGTGCACTCCTTGCTGGACCGTGAGAAGACGCCGCAGGGATACAATCTGACGCTGAAAGCCACCGATCTCGGTATACCTCCTAGATTAACTTACAAGACAGTTCCTGTACGCTTAGCCGACGTGAATGATAACTCTCCGGTGTTTCATCGAGAGATTTATGACGTTGACGTTCCGGAAACGGCTCCGATCAATACGCCTGTAATCCGATTGAAAGTCACCGATAAGGATTTAGGTAAAAATGCCATGGTATTCTTGAGCATAACTGGCGGCAATGAAAGAGGCGAATTTTACATCAACGCCGATACTGGAATGTTGTATACGGCCGTCGCTCTGGATGCTGAGACTCAAGCATTCTATACGCTTACAGTCTCTGCGCTCGATCAAGGAAATGCTGGAACAAGAAGGCAATCATCGGCCAAAGTTAAGATCAACGTCATAGACACGAACGATAACGATCCGATTTTCGATAAATCCGAAATGACGGTTTGGTTAGACGAGAACGAATCTGCAGGCACATCAGTCACCAAAGTCACGGCCAAAGACAAAGATTCTGGAGAGAATGCTTATATTTCGTACAGCATTGCTAATCTCCACGAAGTTCCGTTTGAAATAGACCATTTCACTGGCATCATCAAAACGACCCAAGTCATCGATTACGAAAGCATGAAAAAGGAATACGTTTTGAGGATCAGAGCCAGCGATTGGGGTCTTCCTTATCGCCGTCAGACCGAAATGCAATTGACTATCAAGATTAAAGACGTAAATGATAACAGACCACAGTTTGAGAAGATAGATTGCACTGGCAACGTCCCGCGATACGTTCCTATAGGCACGGAAGTGATTACGTTATCTGCGATAGATTTCGATTCCGGCAACATCATCAGTTACAGAATCGTCAATGGAAACGAAGATAATTGCTTTAGCTTAGAATCTACATCGGGAATACTCAGCGTGAGCTGCGATTTGAAAGACATTCGCGTGGAGGAACGTGAAATCAACGTCACGGCGACTGACGGAAGGCACTATTCTGATATTGTAAAAGTGCATTTTTATCTCGTGAATACGAAAAAGACGCCCACTTCTTCTGGACGAATGTTGAACGATGAAATTGGAGCGTTTGAGTGCAAAGATACGGGTGTTGCAAGACGATTAACCGAAGTGTTGGCCGCCGCAGAACGGAATAACATGCCCGGAAGAGATTCTAGTCAAGAGGAATTTGCGATGATGCCAAGACGATATGGCGAAAATATGCATACGCCCGAATTCACAGATTTTCCATTAGAAGTCAAAGTTAACGAATCGGTCGCCCTCGGTACGACGTTGACTAAAATTAAAGCACGCGACAGAGATTTGGGTTATAATGGAAAATTAATTTTCGGCATATCCGGCGGTGATCCAGATTCGGTTTTCAGCATCGATCCCGAGAGCGGTGATTTAAAAATCATCGGTTATTTAGATAGAGAGAGGGAGGACGAATATAATTTAAATATAAGCGTGTACGATATCGGTAAACCCCAAAGGAGTGTGTCCAAAGTGTTGCCCATCACGGTGTTGGACGTCAACGACAATGCCCCAAAGTTCGATAAAACTTTGGCGAGCTTTCGGCTGCCGGAAAACGCAATGAACGGGACCTTTGTATTCAAAGCGAATGCCACAGATGCCGACTCTGGAGAGTTTTCCAAAATCAAATACATCCTGGTCACGGATACGAGAGACTTTTCGGTCGATCCGTATTCCGGAGAGTTAGTCATTTCTGGGCCGCTGGATCGTGAGAGGCAGGGCTTGTACGAATTGAGGATCCGTGCCAAGGATAACGGCGGATTATATTCGGATGCTTTGGTGCGAATAGTGATCGATGACATAAACGACAATGCGCCTCGTTTCAGTTTGCCGTTTTATAATGTCAAAGTCAGAGAGGATGTTCCTAAGGGCACCGTGGTGGCCATCGTGAACGCCGTCGATTTAGATCTCAGACTGAGCGGTGAAGTGAGATATTCTTTAATCGACGAGGGCGATTTGAACGACGCTTTCAAGATCGATCAACTATCTGGCACTATAAGAACTGCTAGATTATTGGATTTCGAAGAAAGACAACATCATATTCTAACGGTCCGCGGTACGGATCGCGGTTTTCCATCATTATCATCAGACACTACGGTGAACATTTACATAGTGGACGTGAACGAAAATATACATCCGCCAGTATTCAGTGATTTTGTTTTCGAAGGTTCTGTATTAGAAAACCAAGCGGTCGGTACAAAAGTGTTAATTGTGAGAGCTACAGACGCAGATCCTGCCGGAGACGATTCAAGAATTACCTACAGCATCCGGGGAGGAGATGGACTCGGCTACTTTGCGATCGACGATGAAGGTAAGACATTTTACTTGCTTCGATTTCCTTAATCAATTAAATCAATTAGAAAAATGCGCTTGTCTTGTTAGTGCGAAATTAGATTTTCAGTTATAGTAATAGGTAAATCGACTTTGATCTATGGTATATGATATAAAAATATATTTTTTTTGGCAAATATTTATGTATGTAAGCAGATGTCAAGATATCAGTTGTTTTTGAAGTGCCGTCGCGTGATTTACAAATAAACGGTAGCTCAGATCTAATATCCGATTATTTTTTTCTATGTGTCGCACATATCATACACTGATTTTTTTAGTTGTTATCTTTGATATGGTATAACGACACGACCAAAGACTAATTAAAAAACGATTTAAGATGAATATATTGTACTTTGTATATCAATCAGTGCATGATTTGCTACTTTGAATTCAATCCTCTTCTCATCATTACATTTTGAATAAAAAAAATCCGACGTTTGCAAATAAAATTATTATTTCCCTAACTGTTCGGATTATATTTAGTCGGATGGTTAAGTGGGTTGATGATATTGAATGCATTGAAATTATTTATGCAACAATTGGTCTTTGAATTGTATACAGACGATGCGATTAATTGCCCTATGTATTTTGTCGAGACTGAATATCAAATGAAATATAATTCATACTACAGATTAATTGTACACATGTGTGTGAAAGCGTGTAATTAGAGACCGGGAATAATTTGGTAATCGTTGCAATTAGCCTGCTAATTTATATTTAATTTTTAGCAGAAATTTCTAATCATGAAAATTGATAATCTGAAACTGTTTAAATTTTGCGATTTGCATTTCCTATGGTTTTCAGGCCAATCATTAACATTTGATCAGCTATATCGCTAGTAATAGACTTAAAAAGGTATCATGGTACACGACTTTTGGGATATAACAAGCTTTAAAGGGCAAAATATTACACTTATTGGTGGACTAAAAATCATCAAAGTCATTAAGAGCTTAATTTACTCATAACTATATATGAAATGTTTTAATAATAACTACTAAATTAGATTTAATTCAGATTTTTTTTTTTTGGATACAGAAAACGTAAATAGACGTATTTATTACACAAAGTGACTCGCATAATTATTAGGCATTTTTCTTGTTTAAATTAATTATTCGAATTGAAACAACTTATTATTACATTCATTAATTTATTCAGCGATAGTTAAATCTGTAATCCTTTGAAACGTGCTGAAGCAAAACGTGCAAGTCAAAGAATAGTTGTGTAATTTTTGCTAATTTAATTTGGCGTCGTTCGCAAAGGCGTCGTGTGACACACGCGTCGCTTATCCAATTTGCATCCGACTTTCTTTGCACAGTGGTTTACGACGCCGTCACACGTGTGCGGCACGGCACACTGGCAATTACACGGCGTTCATAAGCCGAATATTCCACGTGGCGCTTTCCTCGCGCGAGGAAAACCGATGCTGTTTTTTCTCGGCTTTTATTGCGACGTCGTTGAGGTTGGCTCGTTCTGCGCGTTTACCACAAAGTCGGCGGAAAATGGCGGTTAACGTCGGGTATTAAAACTAACAAGACAAGATTGGAACAACGGAGGCGTCGGTGGCGGTTTTTCCTATCGGACATTGTAATCAGGCCCGGTTAGCCGTTGCTTATTCGCGGTATAAATTAATAAAGTTTATCGCGATCGTAAATAGCGATTTTATCTCCGGATCGACACGGTTGTATGGATGTTGCGAATATTCGTCAATTATCGTTGGCGCTGTTTGACGTTGCGCAATGTAATCAAACATATCATCAGTGTATGGTGCACGTTGAATGCTGTTTGCCTAAATTTACATCATAGTTTGAAACTGCAATAGTTCTCTTGTAGCTAGAATGATATTGTGCTATTCTTTTGTGAGGTAAGATGGCTTCTCGAGTAGTTTATTGCGGATAACCACGTCTTAGAGAGAAACATAGCTTGCATTTTCATGAAAATATACTTTAATACTTTAATTTTAATATTATAAATAGCATGCGTGTCGCTTGATTATAAACTTAATCTGATAAATGTAATTATATTTATTGTTATCATAAAATCTTGATAGGATAAAAATATATTTGATGATTTCACGCTCGTTGGTTGGTGTTGTATATTTTTTAACAGAATATAAATTTGTGGTTAGCCTAGATTCTCTACGTGGTCTAGAGTCGTGAAGAGTATATTAGTCAAAGCTAACCAGTGGCTTGAGGGTACGTTCTGACCCCTGGGGTAACTTCAACGTCCGGGATCGTTAGTTAGAATTCCTATATCATTATTAAAGGGAGCAGATAAGAATTTCTTATGTAATAACTATATAATACTTGATATATAAATACGACAATTATTTAGAAATAAGGCATTTTTAATTATTGATTTTTCTTATACATAAAGTCATGATTAAATATCTGCATATTATTAACTCATTTATATTATTGTTGATTAGCTATTTTTGTAATTTTAATTTAACTAAAATGTTCAAATGCTATTACAAAAAAATATTTAACTGGGATTGTTAAATAACGTGTTTAAACATTAACATATGTATTACCAACGATTGTATTTTTAAAACCGCTATTAATTTTTTATAAATTTTAATTCATTACTGATCTTGATTCAATGCTTAAAAGTTTAATGTTGGTTTAATACATACAAAAAATAACGTGTTTTTTCATTTAAAAAAAAACGTTACGAAGTTATTAAGAATTGAAATAATAGTGTGTTGGGGTACAAATAAAATTTAAAAAAAAACATGGTTTTTTGGGAAAACATGTTGAAAAAACACGCGGAAAAATACAAGGCGGCAAAAATGAATACTTAGTTTCGATCGCTTACATTGATACATTATATTACTTTACAACGAAATACTTAAAAAAGTCAAAGAGAAGTGATCAATGTTTGTTTAAAATTATTACCTCATGTAAAAGAGTTTGGTAAGTACGGCAATAAATAGGTTTCGGAGTTTTAAATCGAATTTATTGAGGCATATATTATTTTATCCTTTCAAATGTATAGAGACTATTTAAAGATTGCTAAATAATTAAACAATGCTAGATTAAGATTCATGTAATTTTCTGGGTAACGTGGATTTTATTTACGATTTTTGTGCTTGGAATCTGTCCATTAATTTATTATTTGGATAATATTTTATTTTTAAATGTTAATTAATAT
>JAGXCT010037201.1:36128-50298 GCA_022495035.1 Philopotamus ludificatus | reverse complement strand
ACAAAAATAAATGAATCCTAGTATATTTCAAAGTTTAGTATTTAATGAAATAATAAACTTCTTCCAATTATCTTTTTACGCGGTTTTAAGACATCTGAAAAATTCCATTTTGGCGATGACAAAATATATTTTACTAAATATATATATATATAACATGAAAATCATTTTCTTAATAAATTTTCAGCGATGAGATATTTCCGTGAACCTCGTAAAAAAAACTTTGTGTATATTCTTAGACAGCGATGTTGAACGATTAATTTTTTTTATATAAAATCTAATCAAAATTCACGAAATTTAATTAAGTCTAAATAAAATATAAGGTTTATTAATTTTAGGAATTGATTTGAACGTTTAAAAATAGTTTGTTGTGTTTTAAATTAATTTTATATGTTTTTCTATAGTAAATAATTTAATATCTCTTTAAAATGTATCGTATTTTTTATTAATACCTCACGATTTATTTTATATTATACGTTTAATCATTATTTTTGAAAAGGATTTGTCTTCTAATAGCCTAATATCATTATCGCCCTTTACTCAGATAAAAGCTAATGTATTATACACGAAATATATAAAAGCACTTTTGAAAGCCGTCGTTGAATCGACAAGCTAATGGTACAGAGCGTCTGATTTCAGGTATATTTAGACTTTCTAATACATTATGCACGTGTCACGATGCTATATGGCACAATTTAACCTGCGACCTCCGCATATTATTGTTTTATTGCAAAGTTCATTCGATGCTAAAAAGAATAATAAATCGTCTCGCATAAATTGACTGCCGGCAAGTTCTCAGCTGATTTCATGTTTAAATATAGTCTTGTGAATGCCAAGGCTATTAAACTTTCTTCTGACATGTGTCCAATATTAGATTTTGGCAAAGAAAAACTATTTTCTCCGGTGCTCTCATTTGAATGTTTACGACATTATACAAGATCCCACGTACCATGTAAACGGGCGATGGTCAAGGTCGGTCATTCTTTCTATTATTATTTTTTTTCTTATGTAATTTTCCTCTATGTATATTTAGTATCTTTGTCCAACGCATAAGAATTATTTTATTCTTATTATAATCAATTCCGCGGGGACCGTATCGGATTTTCAATTTGTTGGATGCCATTAAAAGCTCGATTGTTTCAATAAAATTAGAATTTCGTTTAAGAAAATTAAATCTAAACAAGCTGGGTGGGGGCGTTTGCGGTCCTTGTAAAATTCGAATCAATTCTTATATATTTGTTGCGGTTTTGCTGAATAATTAAATTTCGAGTGCCGTTGAATTAAGTGACGCAATAAATTATTTAATCATGACGTTTTAATCGAAAATCTCGTTCGTATTAATCTTGTCAAGAAGAGTTTCGAGTCATTAAAATTATTAAAATTTCTGTGACCTTGGATATCATTTTCACATAATGAAAAGGAAAGTCTTGTTATATTTTCGCTGTGGTATTAAATATTTTATTAAAACAGATCGTTTAATTATTATTATTTCATTCCTTTCAGCAATATTTAAAACTTATTATTTTGTTAAATGAATATTTTAATTGTAGATATTATTTGTCATTAATTTTGTAAAATAAAACCGTGGCTTACGATTTTTTTTACGCCAATCTAGGTAAAAAAACAGCCAGGAGGTTCTAATAGTTACTAAAACTATACAGTCAGCTCTCGATTTATGACCATTTGCACTTAAGTTCACAATGAAGATACAATTTAACTTCTGAAAAATGATGTTAAGGAACTCACAGAACACAGAACTCACAGAACACAGAACACTTCATAAGAATTGATGAATAATGAGTTACAAAATAAATCAAGCAGTTAAAAATACCAAATAAATTTGAAGAACTACAAACAAAATTGTGTTTAAAGTCATGGCTGCCGTTTGTGCTAAGATCAAAAAAATATTGTGATTAAAAAAAGTTTCTTGGTTTTTAATAATTCAGTCGTAGGCAATTGTAGATCGGTGAATTATCCTTTCGACGAATTGCGAGACGGTGAACTTTCCAGTCGGAGAATTGTAGTGCGTGAACTTTGCTAGAACTAAAAAAAAAACAATGACAAACCTTTTTTAAACCGCTATAGGTTCAAGCTCTTTGGAAAAACTGTTGTTTTATATTATTTGCTGAAAGATTCGTGTAAATTTAATAATGTGTCGTAACGCTTTTGCGAAAGCATTTAATTTATTAAGGGAATAGTATTAAAAGTCAAAGCATTGTTTTATGTTGTCTTTAGAGTAAACTGTTTCAACTTTTCTTCTGTATATAATAAGGATTTTTAAATTAGTTCGATTTATTTCGGATCCTATTTTTAACAATTGAATAGAAAATTGGTTCAGTTTTATCCTAAATTGTAAATTAAACGGAAAATTATTATTATTCATGTGCAATATGCAATTTCGCATCCATATCATTCAGGATGAAATTAAGGAAGGTGTCCCGCAGGGCGTGGTATTTAATTTACTTTTTGAATTTCCGGTAGAGGTCGCCTGCAGCCGGCTGCAGCGTTGACCCAAGACACTTTCGGATCTCAAATTTTACAGGGGTTGCGAACATTTATTTACATCATAAATTATTTTTGGCCGCACCCGTTACGGAAATGATTAATGGCGACACACGCAAGTTAAGCCCGTCTCTTTGGGGATTGCACTTCAATTTATGACTTTTTATCCCGTTTTTTTTTTCGCAATTTATCTTCGTCATAGTGCTATTTCACACTCGCCGCTTTCCGATGTGACATTTTGTATATTTTTAAATTCCGTCTGGGATCGTTTGGCGAAATGGTTGACAACCCCCGCGCACAGCGGAGGAGTATTTCTTTGCGCATGTTTCACTGTCGAGAGACGTTGAAATTAATTTCAACTTTTCCGCCCTGTGGATGATGGCCGATGTGAGTGCTTCTGGCGCAACGCTGAAAAAGTGCTATTTTATTATTCGTTTTTTTCCTGAAGAAATTTCCTTTTAAAACATACGTCATTGAATGAATAGGTGTCATATACAACATCATGTTTTTTTCGAAGCTTGATTAAATCGCTGTCATAAAAATGGATTTTCCGAGAATTTCTCAATCTTTTATACTTATTTACGTATATATATATATTTTCCGTGTTTCTATTAGCCATTAATAATTTAATTTTTTAAAATAAATAGTGTATATTTTAAAAGGTAAATTTGTTGAAATTTGCATATCTCAGTTGAATATCTTAAATAATTCGCAATATATGCTAATATTGAAGCTGAATAAATGTTATACTCGTAATTTGTATTTATTTAAAACATTATTTTAAAGAAAATAAAATATATATATATTTATATTTATATATCTATATATATTTCTAAGGTATACGTGAGGGGGATTGAAAAGTAATCAAAATTTATGTTTGTTCGCAAAATTCATGTGTTATCCCGTCTCACATCATTCTCTATCAGCATTTGTCGTCGTAGTAATAAATTTTCAGCCATTGACAGAAAAAAGTGCGTGTGGGCAATTTTTAACCCAACTCTTTTGCGATTAGACATGCTTCAGTTGAAATTTTGATTATATTCTAGAAATAAATTATATACAAGCCCGCGCCAATCTTTCAGTTAGGTTTTTCATGTCTATCCTGATATTTACCCAGCGCAAATGTTTGTGAAATTTATTATTACATTTTTTGTAAATTAATTGACAAATCAGTTGGATTAAAAAAATATGGAGATTTTTTTAGATATTTACTTCATTATTAGTTGTCGAAAAGGTTTCTCTTGTTTTATGTGAAATGCGATCCATAAATAACACCGCTATGATCCCTTGGCCTAATTATTCGTAGGATATGATTTCCAGCGAACTCTTATTATTCCAGGAAATCAAACATCATGAAAGAATGATGTTTACCTAACTTTGGGAAGATAAAGACGGAGACAGAACCGAATAATAATGTATTTGATAAGGACTACTTTAGGGATTTATGATAGGGAACCCTTTACCACTCGATTTTTCTTTAAAACCAATCAGCTACTTTGTTAGTTTGAATACTTGAAAGTTGACTGAATTTGTTGAAAAATAAATACTATGGGAAAGAAAATAAGCTAAGAGAATTAAGATTAATTTTGTATGTAATCTTAGAACATTTTTGTTATGATTTTATAATACATCCGTTTTACCTAAAGCTTTTTTTTTAGTCGTTAAGCGATTACATATTTTCATTTTGTTTATATAAACCATTAATCCACTTTCCCTCATTTCTGAGAAACGTGACCAAGTACCATGATTCTCCTTATGGAAGACCATGGAGATGATTTTCATTGGAATATTTAGTGCAAGTAGTAATTTTTTATATTGAAGAGCGCTGCTGCTCGTTTTCCAGTTTGTATTTTTGACAAATGTGACAAAGTTTTGTTAATTTTTTTGTGAAATGAAGGTCTTTAACCTCCACCTCTTCCGTCGGTTGACCATCCTCACTCAAAATTCTTCGGAATGGTCTTGTATCCGAATACTAACTGTGCTCGGTAGCGGTTAACTTGGCAATCGACTGTAATTACCTCCAAGCTATGACGGGCACTTGTCTAAAGCTTACCGCCTACTTTTAAAAGGTCCTATGTTGAAAAAAGTAAATTGTTTTTCAAAATTATTAAATTCTCTTCATTATCCGTCTCTCGCTGGAAAATTCATATTAATTTTCTTTTGGAAGAAGTAATGTCGATTCCACCGCTGTAACATTTTCAAACCAATCATTTCCTCCATCTTGGATACAACCAGGGGCGGCTCGTTCAAACACACTGAGGACCTGCAGCACTCCCATTATTATATTAATATCTATGTGGCTATTAGTTATGTTTACGAAAATTTAATTTATATTTATTAATCTGGTTAGTGGCTATAAATATGAGCGAAATATACTTTTTTAATTTTTAATATTCCGCAACACCCCCAAATATTTTATTCAAGAGCCCTCACTGCATATAACCATTATTTCCAATATTTTTTTTATAATTTTGAACAAATACGCTCTTCCCAATAATTTTTCCACTTTCATAATTATCTTTATTAAATGCAAATAAAAACATCAACAAAATTATCAAAAAACTTAAACTTAAAGCAAAACTTATTTTAATTGTTTTTCATTTTTATGAATATTTTTATTTTAATAATATGTGTCACGAGGTTACTGAAATATATTCACAATACAATAAATATAATCACAGTAAGAACTAAAGATATGCAGTTATTTTCCTGTAGACCTATTAAAGCTAACAATATATAAAAAAACATTAAAATTGGTAATCTTTCTCTACGCTTCGATTCAATAATATTTATTTACCTGCGAGCTGTAGAAATCGGCGCCTAAACTATTTATCCCGTCTTTAGGACAGTGTCTTTGGTCTACGGAGCTGCCTACCAAAGTCTTTCGGGCCAACGGTCTTGACCTTTAAAGTGATATGGGTTAAAGGTGACAAACTTGAATAATAAATAAACATTTTGGAGAGAAATACAAATTCCACGTATTTATTTTTAAACAAACCCTCGTGTATTATTTTATACATAGAATATGCAATATATTTCCCTGAAAAAAAATGAAGACTGAAGATTCTCATCACGACACGGCATAAATGAATTGCCGAGTGCCTGGAATATTTTTTCATACATAACCTGAGAATGTAAACTAGTTGGAATCCTATCGGGAAAAAGAAACTTTTATTACGCACTCCTCTTTATTTGCATCACGCAGAAACATAAATCGACTTTCATCTTGGCGAGAGTGTGTGTGTGTGTGTGCACATAATGCCCGGTCCACACATACACGCTCACCGTGTACAGACGCATAAATATTTAGCCCCATATTTCACACGTATCTCTCACTCACGGCGTATGGGTATTCGAACACGGAATCTCTATGCCATTATTTGAATATTATAAAGTATATAACCTCTTCGCGGTGCTCGTGTATCGAATGATAAATGAAGTGTTGGGAGCCGTCGTGTATTTTGTGTATATTTAAGACAGATCATATATTAGGGCCGTTCGAAGGGGGCGCGTGCCATAAACCACGCCCCTGCAATGCCATCAGCCGCTTATTAATCCCAGAGTGTTGCCATTAATTTGGAATATTTCGCGTTTCCGGATAGTGCGTAGAGTCTCGGACTCGGCTGCTTGAATAAATCGCCGGGACCTCCCCCGGAATGGAGGTCGCGATTTATTGTGGCTTGCAGTCCCGCGGGGGTCGTGAAGTTTTATTGAGGATTTGGCAACAAACTTCTTGGTGATTTTTACAAATTTTCGTTATTTGCCTCTCGGCTACATCTAGCCGAATGCCGTGTTCAAGTTTATTGGGATCTTAAACCCGGCAACTGCTTTCGATAAAATCCTTTTTTTATTTTTAAACAAATCGCGCTCGGTTACAATCAGAATAGCAGGGCCAATCGTTGACAGGACACCTGCTACATATTGAAAGAAAATGCTGGAGTTTAAAAATGTGACCGGTTCGATCAGCATTTTCCAGTCGGAACAAGTGTGTTGTATTAAAACCACGCATGCGTCGAGGATTTAAATTGATATGCATGCTAGGATAGATATTTTATTACACCATACACTCTCGATTATCCGGGCTAATGGCGAGGAGAAGTCGCACGGATAATTGAAAAACAAGAATAATTCGACCTAATATTTTTCATATCCTTTTAAAATACTATTACATGTACATTTATAAAGTTAATTTTTATTTTAACATTGTTATTGTTTATTAAGAAAATCTTTGATTTGGGTTTACATGAAAGTTTCAAAGCGTTGTCAATTTTTCTTTAGCTCACATATTTCAGATATTTTATTTATCTCGCTAACTAAAATCCAAAAATAATTCAACATTTGGATTCACTATCGAATGATATCATTTTTGTATCGAATCCTGTATCATTATTTTTTCCAGGGGGTTAAGACTCCTTTTCTTAAGGTCTTTTTTACACAGTGTTTCAAGAAGACCAGTTCGGTATTGTCGGTTCATTGAAAAAATAATTACACCATAAAAGGGGTTTAATATAAGAAGAAGTGACATTCGTTAGTGGTAGTAGTTTTAACCCAATTTTCAAAGATCTTTCTATTCATCCACGCCATGTTCGCCTGATAATCATCAGGAAAATTTCTGCCCCTTAAATGATCTTGGTTTTTTTTAGCTTTTTTAATCACCAGAAGCTGAATTTTGTGAATTCTAGAACAATTTGAACACCAACTCTATATCCTTCGTAAAGCTTCGATGTAGATGAGAATCTACATCAATTCGGAAAAGAGGACCTTTTTTCAATTTTCTTGATTTTTTTATTATATTGAAATAAATTCGTGCACGGATATTCTGCAAACCAGATAATCCACACACGGATGCTCAGGATTATGTTGTATTCTATTCATTTAAATATAGAAAAATAGTACAAAACTGTCATTAGATTCTAAATTTCTCCAATCCCTTTGTTTATTTTTTTCGTCGATGTTAAATTTTATTTAACTATCGGAAGTTTAGATTGAAGATTCTACCATTCTTTGTAAATAATACGATTTTTATTTAAAAAAAATACTTGAATATTTTACTTAATAAATTTAGACCCTTTGTATTTTATGGTTAAAATTTAAAGCATCATAGTTTATCATTGTAGGTCGTTTTTCAACTAACTTTGTGAAAATAGGCTCTGATTATATTAAATACTTTCTATCGATTAATTCTTTACGATTAAAATTGTCAAAGCCTCGTCTAAAATAGTATTTATATTTCTATAACTATATGACCATTAGAGTGAAATATTTAATCGGATCAATTTCCTATGATTTTTGGATATTTATCCAACGGTTTTGCTCTAGAATCGTGCATATATTATAGAAGATGTTCGTATTTAGCATACATTAAAAAAGAAGATTAAAAACGGAAATAAATCAATTGCAAATACATTAGTCTTGAAAAAAAAAACTACACTAATTTTGATATTAAAATTTAATTATTCAGCAATATTGTCGTTTGTGGCTTTCAATTTTATTTTTTAATTTATTTTTCATAAAACTTTGGAGCAATAAATTTTATTTAATGAAGCGTGCCGTGATATATTGCACTGTGCGAAAATAAAATATAATGAAAAAATCTGATGCGATTTCGGTGTCTTTGGGTCCCGATTTCATCCTTGGTTCTTGCCATTACTGGATTATTCCGGGCCATTGTGCTCTTTTTTCACGTTGGAATCATAAATTAATTAGGACGCTGTAAGGATTATAATCCGTGGACCACCGCGGAGATCCGCCTCGGAAAAACTGACGGTGGAAGTCTGCTAAATGTTTTAAAAACTTTTGATGAATCGCGATTTTTTACGACCGTAATTATTCAAAGGATTATAATGGCTTTGAATGGAAAGGCGTGAACCATAAAGATTTTAATTGGAAAATGAGCATGTGACGCTGGTTGTGGATGCCGATCGAATGCACATATCTCCATCTTTTTTTTTTTTTAAATATTCCCACGTACCAGATATATTCTAGTGTGCGAACGATTGCGAATTTTTGCTAAGTTCACATGGACGGGAATTATTTTTCGTATTTTTCTATCCGCGTCTAGACAAGCGTAATGATTCAGCTTTTGTCTGCGGATTTGTCTGGGTTTAACACCAAAGAAGTACCGAAGGCTTAAATGCTTAAGCTATTATTAATAACTTTGAGTAAGAATCGTAATGGCAAGGAGCTACTTTGCAACGTAACTAGTGATCTTAGCCTATTATGTATTTTATAAGTAACGATTCGCGTGTTTCGCATATAAATACAATAATTTTTCACGAGTTTTTCATTCGAAACCGCGTAGCTTAGTATAGGAAACACTTTAATTTTACGAATGCCGTAAAAAAGCAGTTTTAGCACTATGGCACCCGAAGTGACTCGAAAACAAAGTTATATAAATTGCAACGGTAGTAAAAACTTGTTTTAACGTTTGTTAACTTTTATAAACTTGTTAGTAAGATGGGATTTAATAAAACAAAGAGTTTGTGTTGAAATTATCTAATTTATGGTAATGGCGTTGTATTGTTCTGTTTCTTTTATTACGATAGTCTTAAATAATCTCAAAAAATAGAGTATGACTATGAATATAACAATACAATACGAATTTTATATTAAAATAACAAATACCTAATAATACGACATATTTTTAAATAAATTTGATAGGACATTAATACATTTTTTAACTTTAATATTTTTTCTGGTCAAAATGTTAACTTTTTCCACTCTGAATATTTTTGGTCGAATCTACGTTCTACTCTCATTAATTGTATTTTACGAATATATAAAAAATATTTTCATCTTTAAATGAATAAGAAATATCTATAGGGTTTGATTTGATATCCTATTCAATAAAAATCATTTAATAGAAAAAAACGTGGTTAAATTTTTTTACTAAAAAATATTTTGGGCCATATTTACTGAGTGGAAAAGGTTCATATTAATATTTGCTTGAATTGAGTATATTTACTTCAAAAAGTAATTTTCCTTAACACAATTTGCCTAGTGCAGTGGTTCTTAACCTGGGTTCAATTGAACCCTAGGGGTTCGGTGAGTCAGTCTCCCGGGTTCGGCGGATGTGAAATGTCGGATATTAAATAATTGCCGATAAATGTGCGTAATTTCTAAACATAAAGAGCTTTATTATATTTAAAATAAATGGTTTTATATGCACTTGCCGCATTTGCCCAAAATCTCCTGAAGGTTGAATTATCGATAGATATATTTAATAGATTATAGATATTTTATCTAACAAAAAAAATATCTGAAAAAACAAACATATATTCAAACATTGGCTCTCTAGAAATTAGTTGTCTCTAAAATTTATTTAAAGTTTGCATATATAAATAATATAATAAATACTTAGAGGTAAATTAATTTTATAATTGAATTTTCAGTATGATTTATGATAAAAGCAATAAGATGTATTTTTTTAAAACTCATGACGTGCGAATAAAATTCGATAAAACCTGTTGTAATAATCATAAATTAAATCCTTAAATCCATGCATGTTAATAATATTACATTTACATTTTTTTTTAATTAAACATTCAAATACAACATTTCAGTTTTTAAAAAAATTCTCTTATTATTTCGAGTGAATAAAAAAAAATCCTTTTCAGTTATATTTTACCGAGGATATATTAAACGGATTCTTAGAATTCCTAGCTCGTTCCATTTCGCCCGCTTCTCACAATATCCACAAATTGTATCCGCAGTCGTCCGATACGGTTTGACATTTTGGACATGTCCCTGGTTGACCTAACTTTATCCCTAAAAGCCTTACCCGTCATATACAAAAGTCTCTCGACGCACGTACTCTTGAATTTTTAATCCCACCTGTGGCAACGGCGACGATATGCATGTTCAGTGCTACCACTTTTTCAGGTTTTTTTACACTTTCTATCCCGGTTTTTGGTACTGCATTTATTCACACCGTATTTCATACTATGAATAAGTAAGCGAAACGTGAATAAAATTTCACCCATATATTTCAAATTTTTATATAAACATAATAATAACGAATTAATGTGATGAATAATTGCATATCAAACGGGTACGAATCGCTCAGATTTTCGCTTATTTTAATGACGATAAAATAGAGGACCTCTTCCGCCATCTTGCTGCCTCTTGAAAAAGTAAGAAATACAATCTAGGAAACGGTACGCTTTCGGCAATCAATTTTCTTTGAGAGGTGACTCACGCTCTGTTGAAGATGACTCATTGTACATAAAATAAAAACATATATATCCACATAGATTTTATTTTAATCAATTTACATTTTTATGATGCTATTTCGCTTCCATTAGTGAGATGTATCATATTTCTGGGGTTTAAATTTAATTTAATTACGGCGTCTTATCTTTATGGCCCACAATTGTATCAAGGTATGCATTAAGATAAAATTACACGGTGTTGTTGTCATGTCATAAATTAAAAAAAATATATATTTTAAAGGGCTCTCGGGTCATGGTTTAGTTATTTTAACGCAATTCCGTGTGGTCCATTGCATTTCGAAATCAGGACGGGTTTCCTGAGAGACATCTTTTAATTTCCTCAGCACCTGGATCTCGTTCTACGTACTCTCGCGAATAATAAAAATAAAGTAAAAATAGTTTACATCCACTTTGCAGAGAGGCTGCAGGCGGGCTGATAACAACAGTACGTACTCGCCAACTCTAGTTGGTTCTCAAACATCCAGTGCACTTGTGCTTAAAATTAGAGCTTTGACTTTGAACTTGCAAATGAATATTTCATACGTGTTTCAAAATAAATTCAGGTATTCTAATTATCAAAATAATTACGTTTTAAATGATGGGTTTTAATTTAGAAGCAATATGGCGTATTTTAATGACATTTTCAGCGAATTTAATTGCAATTTCTTTTGTCTTGCATCAGTGGCTTTTATTGCATCTCGTTCAATTCTCTCTTGGACAGGTCTCCAATCTGCCATTCTTTCAGCGCCGTTTTCACGGTCGACATGATCCTGACAATTTTATAAATCCATTAAAAACATACCACTGCTAAAATGAGAAGCTTTTCAATTGAATACCTAATTTATAATGTATTTTTTATTATTTTCAGGTACGTAACATGTTCAATACAAAATCGGCTAGTGCGCGTAAGTTTCTTTTTTTTTATTTCTTTGTCATTTTTGAAATACTTCGCATATTCTATTTGAAATGTGTCGAGCAGTGTCGCAAATATGTTGCGAATGTACGTTCGATTTGCAAAATATTATGCATAGTGTCACCAGTCGACGCCACCGACGTCGATGTTATTCCACGTCGATGCCGAAATCTGTAAATAATTACTGCTCGCGTAGATGTGGATTCTTTCTTTTTAGTTTTCGATCGTTCCGTGTATTTTATATTCAAACATTTAAGTGGAAAGCAATCGGCGCCGAGTGCCTCGGAGCTTTTATCGCCCAGGTATCCATAAAGTAGAAAGTGTCTATCAGACATTCGCATTTCGTAGAAATGCTTACAATTCACGGTGTATTTATTCGAAAAACAAAAAGCCGACTGAAAAGTTTATTTCAGGTATACACACTAGCGGTTATATTAACTTTTCATGGATTTATTGTGCAGAGAACGTCCACATTATTTCCGAGCAGATTGTTATCGATGTCCTTTTTTTTTGGTTCCTCCTTTCCACTCTTCTATTTCATGTTCGGGCGTGGATCCCTTGGCTCTGGCCGATTTGTCGGCTTTTCGGGCCAAATAGGTCCCGGCTATCGATGATATATATGGCTGAAATAAGTTTGCCCAGTGGGCCGCACTGGGAAGCAATATGTTCCCGTCATACGGCCAGAGCCTCTTTATTTATGCTGCCGGATGATTAATATTTTGACAAAGTCTAATGAGTTTTTGCAGTGTTAACTAATTATTCAAAACAACCGTTTATACTAATGCGGCCACTGGTTTAGCCCTATAAAGTTTTCGGCACTTTAAATAGTTTTAAAGTCATTAAAGCCTATATTAGGTTTAGTTTTCATGTATGTATGTATGTGCATGTGTAACATTGAGTGTCGTAATATATTTTTATTGTTAAAGTTTTGCAATACGTCGTGGCAATATCATTTTTTTTGGCACTGCAACAGGTAATCAGTAGTGACCAATAATGGCTTCATTTCCATCGCGTTGAATGGTAATGCTCGGTCTATTCAGGTGTCTATCCCACCACCGTGACAAATGTGCAAATAATTACCTGTTCACTGTGGTAATTACCCTTATTTCGTTCAGGTCTAATAAACCATTGGCAGGCGTCACGAGCTGGTCAGGTCACGAACCTCGTGTGTACGTCCGGCTGGCTTAAGGTGAATCACTGTGATGGCAACATACAACAGACAACGAGAACCATTCAACATATTAGGTTGTCCGGTCGAAAGGGGCGTATTTTGCATAATGTTTGTCCACAGTTGTTTTCTAGTCGTTGGTCTCCTACAAGACATGTTTTGTGTCCTATTCATCAGTTGACATCCAGAGTACATTATTATTTTTCTAAAAAAAATTAGTTTGAACGTAGCTTAAGATGGAGAACAACTGCAACTAAAATTATTTGTGACACATATGGACAATGTTTAGGTGTTCGGCATTGCCAAAAGTGATTGCATACTTTATCCCAAAGTCCTTCCTTACGTTAAAGCTATTACGAGTGAATTATACTGTGCCCAACTAGAAGCTGAAATGCAGCAATAATGTTAAATATATCCGATGCTTTCAATCGAAAATCATTGTATTGCAACACGACAACGACTGGCCACATCTATCGAAGATGACTGAAAATAAAATAAAGGAGCTTGGATGGGATACTATTTTTCACCCACCATATAATCCCGATTTAGCTCCTTAAGATTATCGTTTATTTCGATCTATGCAACTCTGAAGATGTGAAAATGATATATCGAAGAGTATTGTGTTTCCAAACCTAGTAAATTATATTTCGATGGCATTAACAACTTATTAAATAAATGGAAGAAGGTTGTTTCTACCCTGGGAGAAAACAATATTTCAATGTAATATGAAAATATTTTTCTTTTCGATTAAACTCTTTCATTTTAAATACGCCTTTCTCGACCGGACAACTTAATATACATATAATATTGACGCTTATTTTTATTAAAAATAATATATTCAAAGATATTGAATATATCATTTTTTAAAAAAATATTTCTTTACCGGAATTTTCGGAAAACCAAAAATTCGGCATAAAAAAGAAAATTCATTAAAAAATGATGGTTTCAGGATATCCAGCAAAACAAATTAGTATAAAAACATCTCCTTTGCGTAGAAAGAGAACCAATTATATCTATAACACTAATAAAATGTGTTAAACAATGATTTATGAAACGTATCTATTAATTTTTATATTTCTTTTAGGCTAAGATTTAGTGTAGAAATTATTTAAATAAATACAATAAGCGCTATTTAATTTCGTGGGTTATTGCAACACGTTTCTTAGCGTAATTGTATTTTTTTTTTGTAAAAATAGATAACTTACGCGAAGATATTTCTACACCATATCCATAGATATTGATTTAATTCTAAAGGGAGTACATAGGAGTACATATACTTAATCAATGATAATTAAGGATAAAAATAAAGGAGTTATAGTTTTATGAAACATATTTTTATGTACGTTATTTTTCAGTTTTTTTTACAATTCAATTTTTCTT
>JAGXCT010037201.1:0-36118 GCA_022495035.1 Philopotamus ludificatus | reverse complement strand
AAACATATTTTTATGTACGTTATTTTTCAGTTTTTTTTACAATTCAATTTTTCTTCAACCTTAACGTTTTCCACTCTGGATAAAAAAAAGCTTTTCATTAGTAGAATGAATAAGAAATACATTAATAAACGAGATTTATTCTTATAAATAAATATAATAAAATCGTGGTTCTATTTTTTTGCTAAAAAATCTTTTGAGATATCTGGCCCACAGAGTGGAAAAGATTAATATTTTATAGGAACTTGTTGTCGATAGCTTTCAATAATGATATATGCATTTGCCGTTGTTGCAGTGTTGTTCTCTATCCATTGTGCAAATCATTTATCAGCTAAATGACATGTCTCCATCATCACGCTCTTTTGTCGAAATGCCGTGACCTGTTGACATCATTATGATATTGCATTCAATCACGTTGAAAGATGACTTTTTATTTAAAAAAGGTTATATTTTAACACCTCGGATTAATATTGGGTGGTCAACGATCGCACAAAATGCGGACCGCACGCAGCGCGTTGATTTATACCGAAAAAATGTTTTATGTAATTTTTTTTATTTCAATAATCGCAGATACCAAGTACGGTCAAGAGGTCAATAATAAATCTCCTCGCGCACTGTCATATTTTTTTAATAATAATTTAAAATAAGAATCGAAGAATGATTTATATGAATATTGCTTTGGAGATTAAAATTCTTTTATATTTTTAAAGTTGCCTTATTTGAGGTATCAATTTTGAACGTGCCGCGAAAGCAAACACGAACGCTCCGTCTGTCCGGCTGATTTGATTTTACGTGACGGCGCCCCCTCGACCGTGGGGCCCTCGGGCGCTCGCCTCCCTCATCCCTCTATCATCGTGATTCGCGTTTACGATTCACAAAAACGGCCCCCATGGTTTTTATAGGGCGAAAATGCCAATCCACGAAAAAAACACAACCTTTTGATATCCCGATCCGGATATCTTCATCCGTGTACCGACGTTTCCTTGCGTGTTTGTGCGGACACGTATTTTATTTTTGGATAAATAAAATCTTGTTTGTCCATCCTTCATTATCCAAATTTATATATAACATATATGTATATATTTTTTTTTATTTAAGAAATACCCTGTATGTATTTTTTACCGCATTGAACCCTTCTCGACAAAATAAACACACTCTGGATTTCGCGGAAATTTTTTTAGCTTTTATTATTCGTGAAAAAATTCTAAATTGAAACGTTTTTTCAGCAATAATTTATTCAAATTTACGCCTTGCTGTATAATTATTTTATAAATTCTGTTACATATGGATATATTTATATACAATATTAAAATTACTATACACATGTATATTTTTCATAAAATATGTATGTAAATATTCCAAAGATAATGCTGAAAATTTATCTAAAATAAAATGTATTAATATTTCTTACCAAACATGTCATGATAAACATTTTGCCTAATTTATGAATATGGAATTAAATAAGTAGCAATTTTTGATGTCTAGCCATTTTCAGCCTGTCTGAAAGAAATTCATGCTCGTTGTCATGTATAATAAGCCGGATTAGGATCTGCTATGTAATTGTCTTTGAGGCGAAATTGTTTTGACATTTTCTTAAAACATGCACAGCTCTTTTGTGTAATTTTCAAGATTACGGCTGTAAAAAAAGGCTTCGTTTCATATTTCAGACGTTGATTTATGTATTTTTCGGCTTGTCAAAAATTTAGAACACGTCTCGCCCGTATTTATCACGATTGAAATCGAGCTTTTGCGCGTTATGCAGAACATGGAATTCGAATTTAATTCAGGGACGTAGGTGCGAAAATCAATTGCGCGGGCAACAGGGCCGCATCGAAGGTGGGGGTCCCCCGCACGATCGCGGGCCATTTGTTTGGCGCAGCAGGTGTAAATGTGGTGCTAATATCCAGGATATGGACACAGGTAATTAGGGTAGAGTGATAGGGCCCTCGATTGTGGGGGCATAGCTAACAACCGTGACCTGAAGTACATATGTAATATTGCGATTGAATTTTAAATGCGTTGTAGTTCTACATTATTACATTATCTACGTTAGTACATTCGAATCTATGGACAATAGCTTACGTGCATAATGTTATAGTAGTTTCAGTACTGTGTAATATAAACACATATTTAGAATAATGTAAAGGTTCAGGTTGCTTCTGAACTAAGACTTGAAATTTGTTCTAAAAGTCAATACCTACGTTTTTATTAAATTAATTATGGATTCGAATTATGTGATTTAATTAGGCAACAATTAGATTTTAATCTTAAATCAATAGCTTTATAATTATTTACAGCTAGAAATCTTAAACCTTAATCCAAAGTGAACAGAACAACTTTGCCACTTTCAAAAGGATAATCCCCTAAAAAATATTTTGGCTCAACAGATAAGAGCAAGGAGTTTACATCTGTCGATCAACCTATAAATGGTGGTAAGGTTTTGTAAGTTTCAACAATTGCTCTGAATAGAGTATGTGAAGTTTATGAACGTGGATCCCAGCCATAAACGGATAATATACTGTTTTTACGATAAAATAAATCAAGATAAAGACTCTCCGAAGCTTTGTCATGAAGGATTGGTTTAGGATGGAAAAAGTTTGCGATTGGCGACTCCCTTGTTTGACGTAGAGGTCAAATTTCATCCTCTCTAAGAATATACATACATATGTATTTGATTAAGTACACACATCCCTCGATTTACACTATATAAAGGTATCGTAATTCGTTGGTACTGATTAATATATGAAAAGCGAGGGTCATAAATACTAGATTAAATTGATTGAAATATGTAATTTCCATTTAATCAATTTCTGCGGTAGATATGATTAATTAGATTCAACACAAAAGTGTATATATTCTTTAAATATTTTATTTGTTACTAAAATTTAAAAAAAAATATCATAATCTGTCGACATTAATTGTGGCCTTTTCATCGATATCTCAATAAAGGGCATTTAACAAAAATAATTATAATTGTAGTTATAAACCCCTTTTTTGTTTTTACTCTTTACTCATTTTACTAGTTGGGCCATAGGAGCTCACCACACGCATTTAAAATTCCCATAGCTGTAAATATTTATTTAATTTCTAGCGGAATGTTGTTATTCCACAACGATGTAATTATCCACGTTTGCTGTGGAGAGCATGCTAATTCCGCCGTTACTATCCAACATGAACCAGACCACAAAGGCTCCATCATTCTTACCACTCGACTTTAATTTCTTCGCTACTGGTTAGCAATTTAACCTTTAGCTCTTTGCGGGGTTACCGACAAGGTCTTTCTGTTTGTTTAATCCTTTGATATGCTGAGGGAACCGACCTACTTAGCGAATCTCGAAACGTCGAATGGTGCGATGCAAATTTTAATAGATAATTTCCGCCAATATATATGATGATTATGCATGGAATGTGTGAATTATGGATAACATGCTGTTTGGATAGAGATACAAATGTGGATATATTTTATTTCCAGCTTTATATGAGATTCTATATTCCCAGGATTGAATTTTACAGATGTTACCCTGTCGCATGTTGTTCGGCGTTACACGGAGTGAATAGAAATTTTCACCGCTTGGCTTTCATAAAGTCCTCGGTCTTTTGCATAGTAATCTGAATTCTTCTGTCGCCAGAGCAGGAGTGGGCTCAAGTGGGCTGAAACTCACCCCACTTTCGGGGGCTCTCCCAGGGACCTCCGCGATCAAAGGGCAGACGGTCTCGCTTGCATTTATTTGCATCCGGCGCCTGCAGACTGTGAAATCTAGCTATCTGCTTTCGCGCTCGGGAGGCTAGTCACCCAAGTGTGGGCTAGAGTTTTTCATTTTGGTAAAAATAAATAATGAAAATGAACCCTTGAATAGATAGTATTGTCAAAATGAGTAAAAATTTGAATGTGCTGTTCTTTTTGTTAATGCTGCTTCAAATTCATACGTGTATATTTTATGCAAATTCTAAAAAAATGAATAATCATAATACTAATTGAGTAAAAATAAAAATATAAATAGTGCCGAACAAGGGAGAGGTTGATGCAAATTCTGCTTTAGGCTAGTCATAGTTTTTGCTGTACCGATCTGATTTACGATCAAGTGCTTAAAATATATCCATTATAGGTCTTTTCATAATTTTGCGTATATAGTAATCATGTAGCATTTATTAATTAATTTACCATTGGAATGAAAAAAATAGGGATCTAAATTACTAATATTCAGATAAGGCAAGATTAAAATAATACAATGGGTGAGGTTAATTATTCTATATCATTTATTAATTTTTTTATGTGTCGGGAAGTGTGTTGAAATTAATTTTCTTAGCTAGTATCTTACATATATGAATATGAAGCTCTTAGTTTGGTATAAGGAGTGTAAGGAAATACTAATTTTGTCCTCTTCAAAGTAGTCATCATCAGATACAGCATACACGTGTATTAGTGAATTTTACAATCTTAAAATATATTCATATATTAAATTTTTGGAATGGCGTTTAGTTCCTACGACGATTCCGCCTTAAATCTATTTAACTGGTCCGTCTCGACGGCTCGAAACCAACGGCGTCACCCGAAATAGACCCTATTTAGTATTAAAAAAATCAAAAACTTGGGGTCCCAAATAGATCCCGTCGGGACGGCTAGGTTAATCTTGACAAACATCATACTTTCATGTTTTTTTTATTAATGGTACGATCTGTAAACTATTACATTTAATAGCTTTTATCTTAACTATCAACCTGAAGAGAAAGATTTCCAATTTAATAGTCCCTAAATTTAAATTATTATGAAGAATAATGTAATTTTCTTGTTTTTAAAATAACTAGTAATTTTGGACACTCAAATTATTACATTATAATTTCTAATAAAATAATTAATTATGATTAAGTGAAAAAATGTAATCGTAGTATCTAATGTTAAATCATAAAATATCCAATGAATGCGGGGGAATTTCTTAAAATATAATCTTTAATATTATCCGGCATTTATTCTGAATGTTGACCTTCAAGTTTCTGATTACATTTAAACGTGTCTTAGCGCCTGTACGTGTTCCCAGTTTGGTTAAATTAATTTTTGGGGCCTTGCGGTCGTCTCGGAAGGGTTCGGGATTCTGACCGCATCAGACGTTTCACATATTGAGGTCTGGCCGGGGAATTACGCAAATAATTTCTAATATTCGTAGACAAACACTAGGAACGTTATCAATCAGGGAGCACAGGACCGCAGCATCGAAGTCAATGAATAAAATAAATTAACTCAGTTCAGATATCAGTATTCGTCGAGCGTTCGCACTCGGCTGTGTTTTGTCGAAGGACCTCGCAGGAATTGCCGTATTCCGAGGGCCGTTTATTGGACGAGTGGCTCCTAATGAAACTTTAAAAAGCCATTAAATCGTAATGATACCGCCATTAATTCTGTCCGGTCCACAAAAGCTCGATGGGCTGTTCCGTCGGAAGGAGTGTGGGTGTGGAGGGGGAAGACCCCAAAAATAATGAAACGATACATCAAGGACCCAACGAGATTGCCGACTTTATGCGTGTTGACATTTCAAATGGCGAAGAACCCGCTAGGGACCCGGCTGATGTTTAAGTGGTCGTCAATGAGACTAATTCGTATACTGCCGATTATTTAATTTAAAGTTGTTTCTACGGCCGAATTTGCCATCGGCTGTAGAGCATGCCCCAGAGTCATCTCACTTTTTATGGTTAAAGGATTGATAATTAACATTCTGAAATAAGCAAAATGAATAGTAATAATTATGATCTTCTCCTAGGATTATTTATTATATGTAAGAGTATGGTCACTTCAAGTCCTGATTTTAAATAAAAAATACACCATTCGATCAAGAACGTCTTTCATTCGTTACGGTGACTTAAAAACAACCGCATCGTCCAAAGGGGGCCTATCAGAGACCCCAAGAACTTATTCATGATATGTTTAATAATTTTGGCTTTTTCTATTAATCAATATGACGCGTAAATGACAACGCACTCGGTGACGTGTCGCCGCAGACTGAGCTCTCGCCGCACGTGCCAATCGCACATTTCACTCGCATTCGGCACATCGTATCGGATGCGAGCGAGAAAAACATCGCGCCCATGGCAACATAAGCGAATACTGTTGTTTTTATTTTGCAATTGCAGACAAAGGACAATGATTATGTATAACATTTACTCTTTAGACTTTTAGGCGAAAAGGATTTATGTTAAAAGAGCAATTCAAGAAAAATCAAAAACTTGGGGTCTTCAATAGACTCCATCTACACGACTAGTTTCAACGAAGAATAAATTGAAATTATGGTATTTTCTTGTAATATAATATATATATTTTTAATTAATATTCAAAGTTTGTTAATTTCAAAGTTATTGATAAAGTTATTATAAAATATGCAAAACTTTTAAAACTTGACTTACTTTTTTACTAATATGTTCTGCTTGTAATTAAATTTTCAAGCACTAAAAAATAAACCATTATCATGACAATATAATTCGAGATCTTTAAAAGATGAATAAAAATATAAAAAAGCGAAAATCATGCTCAGGGGCCGCAATTCTAGCCTCATTTTTTTTAAAAAAAATTAGTATTATTAATTATATATGTAATTTTTATGAAACTCATGAAAAAAATTAAATTTTTATACAATAATGTAGTTTTTCATCTTGTCCCAATTATTAATTATATGGAGAAGTCTGAAATTTTAATATTCTATTAAAACAAGATCTAAAGAATATTATCGGTGAGGTATCATTCCATATCATTTGATAACTTTTTATGAGGTTTCTTGTTTGTTGATGCCAATTTTCTTCGGCTTGTATCTTACATATCTGAATATGTAGGTAGTTTTTAGTTTTTATATAGCGTCTGAATGGTAAAAGTAGTCTAAGAAAATTCTGGTTCCATTTTTTACAAAATATTGCTATATTATTTATATGGATTATTTATTGTGACCAAAATTACCATTTTATTTATGCCATTTTCCTGGAAACTCATCGATTTTTATAATGTTATATAATTTAATGAGAATTTTAAATATCTAATTCCATTTTACTATTTGTTACTTAAGATTATAAAATAAATATATTATGATATGATAAAATATCATTCTACTTTTAAAAACATTTTGCAATAGGGAATTTGTATTGTGTTGAATTGGATATTCTTTTATAAAATATGTAATGAGTTTTATTTGCGATATTCTAAGAAATACTAGTCGAGTATATCTTCTAAGAAAAACATTTTTAAAATATATATAGTTATTAGACCAAATTCCTAAATAATCTTGTGTTATGGTTGTTTTCTTGTCAATTTTGATTAATTCATAATAGGTTTAATCAAGCTTCTCCAGTTACCACACACGCCTTGCTACATCACACTATCCATGTCCCATCGCTCGAACACTGGCTCGTAGATTTTGACCTAATTAATTAATTACCAACCGAATTAATAACCGGAACCCGATACAACGACGTTTCCGGTGTATCATTTTCCATTTCGCAAAGGTCAAACAACTGGCCGATCGATTTCGCCGGGACCTTTTCAGGTTATATTGCGTTCGGGGGCCTATTTCAATTTGGGCAAATTAATAATTTCGCATTGTGTAACCGAGGCTTTTACGAAAATAGTATAATGCTTTCGGTAATTTTAATATTCCTTTGAATTCGCAAGTAAAATTTTTACGGTCGCAGCCACTTAACTTTTATTGCCGGCCGGTGTGTTCTTTCGCCCTCTCTCGCTCGCCCTAAAATTTAAGTATTTCTTTCAGGTATCTAAAAGTAATTTGTAAACACTCTAAATTAAAAAAAAATAATATATTTTTTTTTGGAAATGAATTTAGTGATTTTTTCTCACTCTGTTAGAATGAATAATGTGCTCAGGTATAAATGTGATTGATCTGTTTTCCGTCAGACACGAGTGAGTGAGAAAGAGAAAGGTATCGCATTTCACACGTTTTATTTTCTTTTCGGATTGGTTTTCCCTTTGGTGTAATTACTGACGTAAGTGGAGACTTTGCTCAAGAGGTGTTTTTTTTCACTTGAATTTTCTAAAGGCAGCCAGCCAACTCTCCTTATATATAATTGAGATAATGAGCTTGTATCTTCGCTTCTTTCTTTGGTGCTTCATGATTTTTTAAAATATTATTTTTGACCAATATTTTGTTCCAATTTCGTGGAAATCCTGGCTTAATTTTCATTGTTCGTTAGTGAGGGCAGACCCAGCACATTGAAATACCGGAAACTTTTGCTAAGAATATTCGTGTACGTTTGTCCGCCGAACTGCATAATTCTGCACGTACTCGGGCTGTTTGTTTGAAATTGCATTAAAGAACACGACGTCTTTATTATGCATAGCTTATGCCGAAAACTAGGTATGAATAAACACCAGGACTTCATAAAGTTTGACTGTACACAATAGTTAAATATAAATAAATGTTGTGATTCATGTTGTATACAATTTTAAAACTTGTGGGTACAGTTCTAGTCTTGATAATTAGTTTATTATATCTTTTATTATAAAAAGCTTCTTTCCTAAAGAAAGATTCTACAATTTTCGATACCGCCAAATTAGGTTTATAGTTTAGCTTTCTTTTATTTGTATTTTTAACTTTTTTTTACTCCGCCGGCCAGACGTATTGGCCGAAAATATTTTTAGCAAACAACTTGAATCAAGTTTTTTTTATTTAATTAAACAAAAAGAATGCCTTTTTTTTAATCGAATATCAGATCAAACCCAATAGATGATTTTTATTCGTTTTCCCAATGAGTATCTCTTTTAATAAAGTTGTAAAAATATATAATTAGAGTAACTCATAGAAAGTGGACAGTGTAAAAAGGTTACCTCTTCGATGATAAACACTTTTCTTGATGCCTATTGTTCTTAGATAATCCTCCATTAGTATCTCGAAGTGAATCTGTGAAATCCAAATGAATCCGGAAAGTTCACTGTCTGTAATTCACCTGTTAAAAAGGTCACCGCTACGCAATTCGTCGAATGAATAATTCATTGAGTCAGCAATTATTAATTCTGATTACAAAAGAAAATATTATAGTGTCCGAAAAATTATGGCTCATATTTTACCTCCCAGGTTCCTCAGTCAAAAATAATTGCCAAATTTTTAGTGAACTGCTTTTTTTTCTTTAAATAATTCAAAAATCCCTGAATATTACATTTATACAAAAATAAAAGCAGTAAAAATATCATTCTTAACCTTTTGGGCTCCAAAGTTTTTTTTTATAAGTTTCTACCAACTCCGGAGCTATTTTAGTGAATTTGTTAGAAAATAATATTTATGCTACAAAATGAAAAAATCAGGGTACACTTAAAACTGCCCGAAAAAAATGTCAAGACATACTAGACATAGGAGCTGGTGGAAAAAAACTCATGTCAAGACATACTAGACATAGGAGCCCAAAGGGTTAAAGGATTATGCATTAGCATAATAATATCAAGACATCAAAAATATTAACATTGATGCAATTATTTAGAATTATAACAGAAATATTGTTTTTGAGCTCAAAATATAAACTATTAATAAAGTATTGTAGTTATAATAGCATAAGTGTATAATTACCTATTTTTTTTGATACGAAATAAATAACAAAGTTTTTTGGCTTTTAATAGTTCAATCTTAGGCAATTGTAGTGTTGGTGAATTATACGTTCGACAAATTGCAGGGCGGTGAACTTTTTAGTCGGTGAATTATCAGTTCGATGAATTGCGGGGTGAAGAACTTTCCAGTCAGTGAAATGTCGGTGAATTGCAGTCGTTGTACTTTTCTAGAACCCCGCGAGGGCAAACAATCTTCATCTGTTTGCCTTAGTTGTTTAGATCTTCACAATGAATAAGTAGCTTGTAGGATAAAATTAAAGAAAAAAAAGTGTAGTAAATAAAATTTGATTCAAATATATAATACGATGATGAAATGATTTTAGAATACAAGAAAATATTTTTCATGAACTGAACCAGTAAGATATTTTTTAATATATGCTATTTAAATATAAAATAAAATAACTAGACTTAATTTATTTAATCGTTTTTGAGCTTCAGATTTGATATATATAAAAATACAGATTTTGAGTGTTTTATTTTCTAAAAGACAACTGCACTGTGCTCTAGGTGCATACATACAAAACGAATTTGACATCAAATTGAACTTATGGCATTGGAAAAGTTTTCGATATTTTTTCCTACCGCCGTGATTTATTTCAGCGCTCGTATTCCGTAATTACTTTTGCCGGCGTTTCATTTTCAGATACGTTCTACTTCAGATTTCAAAAAAAAATGTTTGTTCTCTCTGTGTGCCAATATTAATTGGTCGCCGGTCGATGATTGTGTGCAAAAATAGCGAAATAAGTTTATTGCCTTTTTTAATCGCCGCAAAAGTCCATATGCCGTTAATTTTTTTTCTTTTATTCGCTTTTATGTTACATTTATTTGAAATGTCATTGAGCAAAAATATACGATCGATGCAAATTTGATCCCAGTTTTATTTTCTGGTAATCGATATCGCACAATCTGCATTTGGGGTGCTGTCGGTTGACCTGAATGCACAATGGAACATTTCAGGAGGTAGAACGCTGAAATTTTATTAATACATATTGCGGTTAAAATGTTATTTATTTCGATACATTTTTATCTCGGAATGAAAATTATGTTTGGCGAATTATGACATGTCACTTTCGGTGACGTGATAAAGCCGACTCTTCCACAATTTTCCTCTTTGCTATGATATTTTTTTTTATCAAACCGCAGGCTATTTTTCTCAGGTGGCATTAAATATACGCTGATGTCGGACGGCCTCCCTCGGATCGTATCTAACATGTCCCGATTTTATTTGCGGGCGTAATTTGTTTTTCAAATTTCTCGCATTATCTCATATTTATTCTATGTATGTACATTTTATCCTGTCAAAACTAGAGGCGTGAATGAGGAATTCCTCAAAGGATGTGTTGATAAAAAGGACGCGTGTTCCGCAAAGTACGCGTTTATTATTCTCGCCTTTCTTGTTTTCTTTCATTTATCTATGTCTTTCCAGCAAAAATGCTATTCTGGGACTTTCCATGTCCACAGGTTGCCGCTGATGTGATGTTTATGTAATACGTATTTCCTACGAAAATCTTTTCAGAGAAGAATAATATTTTCTTAAATCTTATCTTTAAAAATGAATATACTATTTAAATTTAAAATTTATTTAATGTATAATAATTTAAATTTCGAATCTCTAATATCTATACGATAATCTAATTAATAATTTGAATTTTCTTTTTGTACAATTAATTATCATGTGATTAAATTATATACAAGTAATAATTATTAATATTTTCCCATCGATCATTATTCATCTAAATTATATAGAAAATTTTCCTAAAATTGTATTAATTATATAATAAATGAAAATTATTTCCGTTATAATTATTTTGTAAAATAAGACGTTTTAAAATTTTAATAAAGTAGCTTTTACGAATAGTATTTTGTATAATAAATTAATAATTAATAAAGTCGAGTTACCGAGTGTTTGTATTTTAAATTGCGTTTTTTTAAGAAAATATTTAAATAAATTAAAAAGAAAATTGTCATTAAAAACTAAAAACATCATAAAACGAACGAATATTTAATATCACAAAAATTTTATTAATTAATTTCATGAAAATTTAGAGAGCTTTTTTGAACAACAAGCATTTTTGAGCTGAATGAATTTATAATCTAATTAATTAATTTAGCTAAGCTTATTAAATACATAAATGTAAACGCGATATTTACAAAAAAAAATCTTCCCATATAAAGTGTTGTATGAATTTATTAAAATTTAGCAGTCTAGTTGATATCTTGCACGAGGAACGCTTATAACTCTTATAAGAAAACTTTTTTATTTATGAAAAATATATAACGACGCCCAGCTGAAAACTGAAAAACTTCGCTAGGAAGACAGCAAACTTGGCTCTCTTTAAATTTTGTATATATAAAAATTTATATGCAAATGCCTCATTACTAAATTGATCTAAACATTTTAGAAGCTCCAGGCGTTGATACAAATTGAATTAGTTCCCGAAATTATAATGTTTAATGAATGTTTGATCTTTATTGAGTTGGGGGCGAATTTGCGCAAAATAATAATTCGGGGTCGAGTTGCCAAAGTCTTTGCATATTCATGAGGTCATTATTTACATATTTTTATTTAGACGTTTATTATTGAATAATATTTCATTTTTGCATAATATTCGCGAATAATATATTTTTCGCGATTTATCGTGAATTAATTTAATTCAACGTTCGGCACGAATATCTCCGTTAACAATGTGGTGGGCGGTTTTTCTTTTTCAGGAGAGTGTGGAATGATTAAGGTCTGGGTATCCATTATGGCCTCAAAGAGAATCGCGCCTTGGACTTTCTCTACACTAATCCCAAAAATAAGGTTCGCATTATTATGTCCTCTGCGGTTTAGTGAGAGGAATTCTCTTACTCTTACTTGCGGAGAAAGAGTGATGTTCAAACATTATATAACATTTTAATAATTGAACACGGAAGGCGAAGTTCGTTACGACAATGAGAGGAGAAACCTTTTGTATGTACATATGTATGTTTATACATACGGAATGAGTGGAATGAAAATTAATAGACACGTGTGCTTTGTAATATATTTTGTAGAATTCGAACTAATGTGCTTTTTTTTTGTTTTTCAGGTATGTACCACGAATTTTCCGGGCGGGAAATTTGTAAGTATTTTAAATATTAATCAGTTAATTAATATATTATTTAAATACTAGTTTAATCCTTATTTTTAATACTAAAGCTCACTACGTCGAGCTTTATTATCAATGTATCACAATCAATCATTTTATGAAAAAATGTAAAATATTTGTTATAAAATACAAGCGCCCCAATATTTGACAGATAAAGTCAAACGAAGTTGGATTTAATGTTTTCTTGGTTTAATCTCGTTGTATTTTCGAAAGCAGGAGTTATGCAAATTCCATTTTCATCCAAGAATGCGAATACATTTAGCTTTTTAACTCTGCAAGTGTAAACATTAGCATTTTGTATAAATTTACAATCTAAATGATTTTTTTTCGTATCCATCGAGGCCGCGGTTAAATACTTTATCTTTGCGCAGATTCTCAGACTTTGAAGCGTAGTTGTAATGATCGATTCCGTGAATTTCTGCATTCAATTCGTCTAATTAAATCGTCTACTCAGTACGTTACTTTGCCTCCATTTGCTAAATTAAACATCAAGAATTGCAAGGCAGTTTATATTCTCTCGTAATGAGAACTTATGCGATCGCCGAGCCCAAAGTTTCGCAATGAATCTTGTCAGCTATTCTTTTTTTTAAGTTTTCACTTTGCAAATTTTTTCGAGTACAATACGTATAATTCTCACGTATTTTACATATTCTTCTACCCTTGTTTAATATCATTATGGATGTGGGACGTGCCATGCAAATGCTATTGAAAAATGTTACCCCAATTTTCTTTTATGGCCTTGTGAGAAAATATGTACGCAAGTTTTTGGGTCATCACGGAAAATTTTCGCATCTAAAAAAATAAAAAAGATAAACATTTTTTTAACATGGAAAAAGCTTTTAACTCCGAATTGATATTTAGTCGCGTTTAATGCGTATTAAATATTCATAAATTCAGCATGTTTGGCATTGGAATCATATCTCGACACGAAATCAAAAGGTAAAGTGTAAAAGGCGCCTATCTCCGATCTAAGGTACGAAAAATTTATGTACTCTTAAATGAATGTGTGACTTGCCTATTCATTACTCAATACCCGTGCCGTACTTAAGCATAATTAAGTAATAGAATTTTTGAAACTGGCGACCTTTCGCACGAGATCCCTTAACCGGATCCCATAAATCTGCTGCAAAAGATTTTAACTTATTTAGTGAGAGCAGTTGACTCCGCGCCGTAGATGTAATCTGATCACAATGCCGTGAACGTACTCCGTATATCAAACCATTTTCCAATTATTGTCAAGTCCCAGTCTTTGTTCGAAGTGGTAGGATTTTATATTTATTCTTTTTTTTTCTTTCACCAATGCTAATGCCGTGTAAATGAGAAGTAGAATCGAAAGAGTCGCAGCCGCTAGAAAATTGGACCGGATCCCAACGTCTTTGCGTTCAAATTGGAAACGAAGAAATGGAAATCAGTATCGAATTTTATTTAGCGGAAAATCATAATTGAATATGCATAATGGATTCCGCCGTCGGAATTTCACACCGGATTAGTATTGACAGGGCGTTTAATTGTGCACTATTTCGGAAGTTTCTCGAGAAGTTCCCGGAACGGGGGACCACCCGGAAGTTATGCCGCTGAAAATGGACAACAATGCCGTAAATCGTGTTGGCTGTGTAAATAAAATGGTTTGAGTAACGCGTCTGAGCCGTGGGCCAAAAGTGCTCCTTACTGCGGCTATAAATACTGGAGAATGCTCTTTTTTCAACTGAACGGTAATGCTTTTTCTGTTTTCGTAATTCTGAAAAACACGCTGTAAATAATCAGTAAATTAGCGTAATATCATTTGAGAAAAGAAATATGGAAATTTTTTCTCCACAGTCATTTCTGAAACAATCATCATGTTATTTATTAAATATGTACTGACCAATATGTCGCCAACATCCAGTTTTTATTATTAGTCATATTATTTTTTAATTTTAAATAACATATCTTTTCACTAATATTAATATTTGTGTGTACACTCAACTCTTTTTTTATACCGTTTGAAATAATATGTTCCACTAAAAGTAAAAAATACTATACTTTTTACGCACGTTGTTAAATCCTGGTATTCATTAACGTAAAAGGATATATTTTTATGTTATAATAGCCATTGATTAATGAGTTAAAACGTGAGCAAAATTGTGAAAATACACCAACTAACAGATGATTTAATTCATGTGGGCTTGCAATTTGCTAAAAGTATGGAACAGCATTTTTTTACTTATGATCCTGACCTAGAACGTGCTTTAAAGTACCAGCGGGACCTGCAGATTTGTATGGCTGAATATCAAGAAGTGTATGAACAACTTATGAAACAAAAAACACAGAGGTGGATTACAGACTTATTATTATTTATTTCATATTAATAATAAATTCATCAACATAGGACAGTATTAACAAACAAGCTTCATTAGATTCACATTAGAGGTATCGTTAGAATTTTTTTTTTCTAATAAAATTCATACCGATGTATGAATAATATTACAATTTTTTATAACTTTTGTAATAGGTTTTCATTTTTAACACATTGTTGCTCTTTTTTACAATAACACGGTTTATTAAATTAAGGAAACCGATCTTTTTTTGTATGAATTTTATAATTTTTTACACGGTTTTTGGTGGAACATATCTATCGTGTAAAAAAAGAGTTGACTGTATTGAAGAAAATTCAAATTAATTTAAGCATGTATCATATGAGTCCTTTATACCGTAAAAATTACAAATACGATTTAATACTATAAAAAATTGGGGAGGAATTCCTTTTTTTTGAAAATTTAGTTCAAACCTATTCTTGATCATATATAATTATTTATTTTATCGGATAGAATTTTTTCCTACATTTCTCACGTTTTTTCAGTGATAATATTATTTAAAATTGGCTATTTCTTGTATAATCATTTTTATAAGTAGAATAAATAATTATCTGATTAGCTTAAATATATGAGAAGATAATACGTTTTTACAAATAAAAAGAAATGGTCCATTATTTTATAAAATTGCATTATAGTTAGCTTTTTTTAACTCAATATGAAATATTAAATAAAGGAAATATAAAATACTTTTCACTATATTTTTCACGTCATAAGTTCTGGATGTAGAAGATAATGATTTCTGAAAGCAATCTGTGACTATATATTGTGTTCCTTCCACTTATACCAGTAATAAAAATCTGATTTTATTTTTGTTTTATGACATACAATTCTACAGTTTATATCGAAGAGCTTATTTGTAAACTTAGCAGTTGATTACAAAAATATCAATATAATAAAAAAACAAGATATTTTCAATTTATTTGAAAATTATTGACTATGTATTTTGATGTATTTATCATTTGACATAAAATAATGTACTGTATAATGTCAATATCTTATTAAAAATTAATCCATGAAAAGAGATCGTTGCTATTGTAAAAATAATTAAAAAAAAACCATTCAGACAAAATATTTATCATATTTTATCAAACTTTAATTATAATTTATTTATATCAACAATATTTCCAACTTAAATAATTAATACTTTTTGATTGGCCTAAAATTCGTTATACACATTTTTTAATTAATAATTCTGCAAACTTCCACAAAAAAAAATTAATGAGATTGTTATCTGATACCTAATTAATGTAACTGTGATTTATTGGCGAGGAAAGTTATCGCATTAATTTTAACGCGTACCAAAATGGCAAAAATTATTTCGTCCCCTTCGAATTCTTCGCAAAACTTGATGATGAAGAATACTCGAATGACACGTTTGATGGCCGCAAAACGACCGACCGCGAGACGATAACAAATTGCATCTGTCGCATAAGATTAAATCGCATCGACAAATATAAATAATAGATAAATATATATTGAGAACCTGTGCGAAATCTGCAAAATGGTACATGTGCGCAAAGATTTATCATATGTAACCGGAAGCTTCATGCAATATTACATCATCTCGTTTATTATATCGCACATGTGTCTTAGCCCATTTTTTTACTGGAACATCTGTCTTCGGATGCTGTGTAAAATAATATCAGCCGTGCAGTTATTTCAGTCATAATTTTTAATAATACTTTTTATTTTTACACTGTATATTTTAAAGATGGCGTTTGATTAGATTGATGGTACAAAAAAATCGTTTTATCCTCGGAGTCTGTTATCATCTAAGCCACCAAACACCACCGGGGGTTCCATTACGTACTTTAAATTCCACCAAATATCCCGGCTGTGTCATCAGCCTAAGTGGGTTTCTGGTGTACTGGATTTTTTCCGAGGGACACGGCCCCGATTTACATTTTTTATGAGACCTAACAGCCTTGGTCATCCAAGATCAACAAAGCCATTATCAAACAGGGTTGTTATGCAAATCCAACCCCCCAACACCCCTCCGAGCACATCGCTCCTCCTGACGCTTGTTTGTTCGCCAAGTCGTCCTGGCTACGGGCTTTTGGCACCACCTGTGCAATTACACGCCTCGTTGGCGACTTATCTCGTAGGTGCTCAAAGGGTTAAGAGTGACGATTAAAAGGGGGCGAAAATTTTGGGCTATTGAATTATACATAGGTCGAACCGCAACTCCGCGAGATCCCTCCATCAAACGTCCCGCCGCGCTTTGCTGAAACACGCTGGAAATTTTCATCTGAATATATTTTTGTCGCAAATCAGGGTTTCGGTGTTCGTTTGCATTTTAAATCAGGCTCGAGTTTCTGAATAGAAAGGTGTTGCTTTCCACCCCAGCCAGTTTCCAATTTGCACTGGGGAAGTGTTTCCATGGGAAAGTTGTGGTGTAAACACCCCTTTGTACGTCATGGAAAACATGTGTTAATAATGCACGATGCAATAGGAAAGATGGATTGAGTGACACGCTATGTCTCCGGATTTCTTATTAGTATTACATGAGCAACGCTAAATCGTTGTTCGGCATTTTGGATTGAATCCCTAGTAACAACCATTAATATCTACCTAAGTTTAATATTTTATATTGTAATTTTCCATTCATTTTATATAATTTGATAAACCAATCATAATTCTCAGTAATGTGCCTATATAAGTTAAATCCGTAAATGGGACTTTGATATTTGACTAAACAAAGTATTTATATGCAACATCCCTATTTTTATAAATCATGCAATACTATTTCATTATTTAAGATCAAAGATATTAGGATAAAAATCAATAGAAGATATTCTGGCACTATTGCATATAATAATTAAAATAATTTATAAGAATTGACAAATTAAAATTATTAACTTTTACGATAAGTAAATTAGTTAATTAATTATGTATTTATTTAATAAAGCTTATCTTACTTCTTCTACTTCACACGTAGCAATTCCACATCCAAACAAAAGTGGTTTATTACAGTCTCAAGACTATAAGAATTCCACAGCAGCTAGTCAAGGAAGTATTGCTTCAAAGTGCATTATTTAAGAATTACTTTGCCACAAGCATTTGAAAGAACAAAGAACTGACTTTAAACTACCTAATTATCTGAATACGAATTATGCTCAAATATTTTAATTTACTAAATCGATAATTATATTCATATATCTATGTATATATAATAACCCTGTACATTAGTAACTTTTTTTTTAATTCTTATGTAATAAAAGATGTGGAAATTCATTTTAAAAAATTCATATAATCATTATATAAATGGCAAACCAGAATTAAGACTCTAAGCTTTTATTTTGATTTTGACGTTTCATGATCAATTACAGCAGCACTATCATTTTCAGCATGATGGTAGTTTTTTTTGCTCGTTATGCGAATTACTCGTTATGGGAGGTGCTCGTTAAGAGAGGTTCCACTGTATTTAGTAAATAAACTGCAGAACTCTGGGAAATTTGTATATCGAAAATTTAAGATAATTATGAAGTAGCATGATTATGTTATAGCGATGTGGTTAACCAAAATTTAGGGTATTAGTACTTGGTTAAGTGACCATCACCAGATAATATTATAAAGCCCTTATCTATGTATACAGGATAATAATATTATTATTTGAGCTTTTTCGTAAAAAAAATAATTTGAGCTAACTTTTTGCCCAGACCCAGTAGAACGATATACATCATAGTATTTCACTCGGCTTTATTGTTTATTGTGAGATTACAATAATTATATATATTTTAGAATACATATTTATTTTATTGAAATATATTTTTTTTTTAAATACATATTTTTCTTTAATATACATATATTAATATATAAAGTTTTTAGTAAATTTATACAGTTTGGCTTTCGCTGATCCCTAAGACGAAGACAGCCCACCACTGTTAACAATATATGGCTGTATAAATTGAAAGAAGCTGTGGGTAATTTGCACAGATTAAATCTCTTTAGCCTGTGATAATTACCGTTAATGAACACAGTTTTGCCAAGTAATAACTCTTAGCCCTGAATGCTCGCCGAAGCCCTCGGACGGAATTTTCCCGGCATTACACTTGGCTAATGTTTCCCTTGGCTGGAAAATATTTGCTGGCGACTGCGGAACAATGGGCGAAACCCTTTGCGGTCCAGGGGCGGCGCGCGGATCGCAAACCGGAATTGCGAAACTTTTCCTTCGCCCCCCTACTGTCTTTTTCGCAACGACTTACGAGACGAGAGTTGTACTTGATGTGGTTTTCTGAAACTTCGCATACTGCATTTCAATTTATGCAGATGGAAGACCGCTCCCCGTTTTGCTCGGTGAAATTGAAAATTTTTCAATTTTGCACAAGGTTAAAGCCGGCAATTTATCAATACTGAATAATCGACTTTTTTAATACCGCCGGCGCTTTCTACCGTATCCCATTAATTAGAATATCCCAGACTATCGGAGCGCAAATTCGTACCTTTAATGCCTTTACGTAACGGCTGAAACTTTGTTCACGTATTTAAGTTAATGGGATTAAGTTTTACTTGTTGCTGGAGGTGTTGATTTATGCTTCTTGGGCGCCAGTTGTAATTGAGCCATGATTCACCAGGGGCTAGAGTGGCCTTGGTCCGCGAGTCCAATTTATTGCCGCGAAATTGGCACTTGGCGAATGACGGATGCTGTAGCATCAACATCCGTAAAGCAGATAGATGATAATATAAATGATTATAAGACTAGGACTAGTAAGTCTTAATACCATTATTGATTAAGGTATTAACGAGAGTTTTATTATCGTCGTTGTTATACTCTTTTATAAATCAATCTCCATGTCTAACTATTTAAGATTGGTACATATCTATTTATAGCACTGGATTGTCCAAAAGGCTCGAATCATCAACCTGCTTCCTGCTACACTTATTTTAAATATTATCGTATTCACGTAACAGCAATTTATTCTCTGCTAAGGTATATGTCAGATATCTACCCACTTCACGTTGCCTTATATCAATAGCCTCATCGGTTCGATGTTCCCAGATATTTATGCCACGTTTTCAGCAATTGAATAATTTTACCAAGGATTTAATATTTTTGTTCTAAATCCCTGACGCTTTTACATTTTTATCTGTCATCTAATTCATGTACAGATTTAATTTATGATTAATATAATCGTAATTTTGAAAACGTATGGATTGGTATATTAAATTTTATTATTTTTTGTATTTTGCAAATATTAAATCCGGTCTTATTATTAAGTGTATTATTTTTGTGCAATTAGATAAATCATACACTTATGTCAGTGATTTTTTCAATTCTTTATGTACTTCTGGAATTCAATTTTCGGTGATTCTTACTTTATTTATATTTAAAAGTCATCATTTTTTTTAATTCTTCGGTTTTAGAAAAATCCTAGAAGACCGGAATCATAAAGGTGTGGTTTTGGCCTAAATATCATTCTACATTTTTCATATTTTCCACAAATAAAAAAATGCCGATGACACTACAATACGTGGAGCATTTTTAACAACCTTCAATAGAGTCAGCATTTTTGTTTTTATCCAACTCTGGACATATAGTTTATGCATAGTTTTTAGGATATAAATTCATTGACTACATGATCAAGCTCTAACACTCACGTATAATAAAAATTGACGTTAAATAAATAAAATTTTAGCACATAGTTAAAAGAGAGTAAGGGAATGTGCGTCTATGAATAAATAAACTTTATTTTAGTTTTATGTTTAAGTCGAGCAATAAATCAGTTAAATTTAGTGCGTTTTTAGCTTTTAAATAGATATGTGTTGCATCGATCTATATTGCCCAAAATAGAGTCCAAGTTAGCTCAAATCATATTAAAGTATATTTTAATTTATTTTATTTTCTCTGTGCTATTATGTTTTGTGGAAAAATTGTGTTTATAACAATTACAGTGATTTTATTTGAAATTATGAATTAATATATTATTATACAATAACTATCGTACGATGACATTCAAAATAATTTGAAAATAATATTTGTAAGCATAAGAAAAGATGGCAAAATAAAATTTCATGTCGCAATAATTGACCCTGTACTTTTCCGGGTACCGCACTGTATTTTCAAGCGTGTCCCAGTGTATTTTTAAAACCTTTACGACGGCAATGTCCGTCATACGATTTTATTCCCTGTGCGTGAAAATAAATGAAATCCGTGCTGCGTATAATAACAAGCAATTAAACCTTTTCAGCACGACAATCATACTCGGTAAATATTAGTCGTTGCGATTTAATGGGGTCCATTGCGGCGCCCGCGATGTTAGGGCGTCGGGACGCCCCGAGACTGCGGGGGTCGTCTAAGCGCGGCTCAATTACATATGCTCCTCGCTTTTATACTTTCTGCTTTACAATTCGGCATACATATGCTATTACTAATTTTAAAAGGGTCTATTGTTTGGTGAAATTCAGACTTGTTCAATCTAATTTGTGGTATTATGTATTATATTTTAGTATTTATGTTTAAAAATAATAATAACGTGACGCCGAAGACATTTTAATATAATGATAATGGGATAGACTTGAGATGATAGAGAAATATCTATTTACACACTCACTACCTTTGGCCATAAGCATATCTAATTACACAAGAACATTACTCAGAAACATAATGGGTAACGTATAGGCTACTGACCCTTAAACATTAAATTTAATTACCATACATAATATACTACAATAGTCACATTATAAGTTTATCATGACCTCTTAATGTTGCCTCGTATATAGTATATGTATTCAGATAATAATGTGTTAAAATATTAATAATTTCATAATGAAATTTTAATCAATGTAAACATTTGTATCCTGTTACCATTTATGGAAGAAAAATTATGCTTCTTTAATTAAGTTTGGTATGAATTTAAATAATTTAATAATATAATTCATTATTCAAATATTATAATATTACATATATAGAATTTTATTCATATTAGTTTGTTGGTTTGATTTAAAGTAATCTGCATTTTTTTTCAATTCCATTTGTAGATTTAAAACTAACTCTATGTCTGTATTTATTTCACTAAAATTTTAAATGTTTTTACGGCTTGCTGTATGTATGCTTTTTTTATCGGAATGATGATACTCTGAATCTCAATCTATTATAAATATGATGGCGTAGTTAAAGTTCCAATTTGATTTTTTTAGTAACAGCATCCTCACATTTTCTTCTTGTTATTGAGCACAGCATACTTGTATTTTTAACTTTTGTTTAAATTATTTCATCAGTTTATATGAATGTATCGTTTCCGAAAAGTCTCATAATGCCCTATGTAAGATTTTCCTTATTCTTAGCGATTGTCGAGAGATTTAAACGGGCAATTGTCTAAAAAAAAAATGTTTTTGTTATTAATAAAATCCTCTTCTCTCGACCAAACGCCTATTGAGATAAAATCATCAATAATTAAGTGTCGATCCATGAATAATTAGAGAATCTAAATCCTTTTTTATGATGTTTCTTTAGGATTGAATTTTTTTTTGTAATCGAGATCAATTTTGGAATACATATTTTTTGTTAATTCGTTTTTTATTACTCTCATCCATCCCTGTGATTATTTTTGCTTTTATTTCTTGGTCAAACAATAATTTCTGAATTCTGTTATTATCCCTGCCTAATTATTAATTTTGGTTATACATATTGTCAACTTTGCTATACTATAGGGTGGTATTTGACCACTTATATAAATCTGTCCTCGTCTCTGTCGATGCCTGTCGATAGCAGTTGACTTTTCCATTTATTTATGCGGTTTTTCTTTCAGCTTTTCATGTGAATTCACTGAAAATCATATTTGCCCCCGTGATAGTTTTCATTTGGGTTTCTAAGATAGTTATATTTATTTATCGGATATTGTACTCTTTAAATTCCCAGTAATACGTTTAATCTGGAATAATTTTTTACAAGAAATTTGATATATTTTCTAAGTTTAAATTTGCATTTTGTGATAACTTTAGGATTTTTTCCGGTTGCATTTGTGGTTAAAAGTTAATTTTCATCGAAAACCGCACTACTCGTTAAAAATCTGGATAGTTAAATTGTATTTTGTTACCATTCGCCGGTCTCCCACAGTGTATAATATAAAACTGTATAATATCCGGTTGTAGAATTTTAGAGAGGATAGTGTAAAAATAATTTCCCAAGCCATTCACCATACACAGCCCAGTTTCACCAGAACAAGATAGGGCGACCGCGCTCTACCACACACGTTTATGTATTTTTCAGACTCGCATGCGGAGTTTTAAATGAAACCGCGTTTCGAAATTTATGAAGCATAAAACGCCTGAGGGATAACCGCGGACGATTTCAGGCCCTGAAAAGACCATTCAATTTTTGGAGAGAGAAAAAAAGCCCCTGGACCGTTCCAATCTGGCGAATATTTTTTTATACGTACGGATAAACGGTGGCAAATTGACATTAGCAGTAAAAGGGTAAACGCCACTGCGTATAAATCAGACGTAAAAATATATCCTTCATTTTCCCTGCGCGGGTATACTTTGGGGGATGGCGATAGCGTTCTGTGAGCAGGGTACGGAGGAGTGGGCTCTTATCCTTGCACTGTACGTCCGTGTAATATATGTGTTGTTATCTGCGATGTAACGTTTTCAGCTGAAATATACAGCGTGTATCAGCTGGAATTACTTGCAACTCTCGTTTCTATGGATTTTATGAATAAATGACTCGATATACCCAATGCCACGTGAGATATCTCAATTTAATCATAAGAAAATAAATTATCAGTTATTTATATAAATAAATATTTTACTATTATTTACAGCTGCAATTCCTACATTTTCCGTAGTTTTTTTTTATTTATTTTGTAAAAACAAATTTCTTTTGAATTTTTACTTTACCACTTTGAAGACGATCCCTACGAAAATTATTAATAGTAATATTTTAATAGTAATTATTAATAGTAAAATAATAATTTGATTCACCCTTTTTTAGCTTTGGAGTAAGACATTATTTTATTTATGATAAAATTTAATTTATTAAATTCATACATTTTTTCAATTTTATTTTAGGTGTAAACATATTGAAAACCACTAAAGATTTATGTTATGGTTTTATAAATATTTTCATCGCCGATCAAATCCCAACCATTGCAGCTTGTTGTCATATATCAAAGTGGAATCGAATGTTTAAAACTTTTCGTAGCCATGAACTAAAAATTCAGAATATATGGAAATAAAGATTTCCTATATGCTAAAACTGTCATAATATAACATAAAAATAGCGAAATCAATTATTTCGTCGTCTTATTAAAGGATATCGATTATTATAAATAAATGTAAAATATAACTTGCCAAATTATTTATTTGACTATGATGGATTAATGGCATAACAGAAAGATTCCCAATCCCTATTCACCCATATAAATATTTTTGATGAAGATTCTAAAGATAGAAGGGGAATCAATTTCTCACACTAATATTCCCATCGAGTGCCAAACCACGATACATATTAATTTTAATATTATTTCAGTTGGATTAAAATTTATATTATTTGTTTTATAATTATTTATTCAACGAAGGATATATGCCATTAAATTAATTAATTCCAACACGCCAAACAACCTACATAAATATTATTATTAACCATGCAAAAATAATGGGTCTCTTTCTCTTACATATCCCCAGTGTTAAAAAGAATTCTCAGAATTCATAGTTTTCCTCGGACACCTATTCGACTAACTTTGCTCAGTCGCGGTTAACTTGCATTATCGAAATAATATTCATGCTTTCTACAAGCCATAACAATGCTTATATTAGCATAAAACTAGTGAGTATTTTATTAATAATTTATTTGATGTCCTTAATATATTTTAGTGTAATTTTCAAGAGCTATTTATTATTTCATTTTATATTCAGAGAATGATGTAATTTTATTCTCGCTGTATTTTATGCCCATATTAAAAGTTTAATTCTATTGTGTCTCGTTGTCAAATTATTCAATGTGTCCTGACTCCCATTTTCAATACCTCATTCCATTACCGTGACATTGTCATTGTTGTTTATGAGACGAATACAAAAAAAATATTGGCAATACTGGTCCGAGGCGTCGGTATTGAATTTGGGCAAAGACGTAAATCCGGACGTTTCGCCTCGGGAGCGGACGCCGTTTCCGGTTTGCGGGCTCGCTTTGCTACGTTTTTGCTCGCGCCATTTTTCAATTATTTCCGATGTTGATACATTGTTGTGCACGGGCCCTTATTCGATATTACAATGTAACAATATTTTACCCAGAGGGCTTTAATTAAAATTCCCTGGGCATATTCCCGCGGAGGCAGTGCGGAAGATATTCGTTATTATGAAGGCGCGGTATCCTGTCAGGACACGCGGCCAGACGCATACACTCGTTATATTTTCATACACCCCCCTAGCATCCCCATTCAAAATGAAGATATTTGAGGTAGGCTTCAAGATATGCTGGGGATCTCTGGGAATTCAAATTTTAAATTAAAAAAATAAATAAAAAAGCGGTCATTTGAAATGAATCGCACTAAAGTCGCTAATGATACAATCCCATTTACGTTATGTGCAGTACACATCACAATATTAAAATTATAATTAAATATGCGTTTCCAATAATATGATAAATTAAGCATTGCAATTTATCTATATCTAATCATTATTATATTAAAAAATCTTAATAATTTAATTTTTCTTTATTAATAAATATATTACTAAAGTATTTTGTTAAAATATTTTAAAGCTTTTTGGTATTTTTGTAAGAGTATATTTATTGCATATATAACTGCTGGAATAGTATAATCGATTGTTTAATATTTAGTGTTATGGAAAGTAATAGATTACTATCAATTATAAGTAGTAAATATTTTTCTTCATATTACTACAAGAATTTATATTATATAACCATGTTTCGGAAGTATTGCATATTTTAAATATTTAATATCATTGTATATGTATCTTTTGCATATACGACATAAATCTCAAACAAAAGGGAATCATCTCTTATTCTCGTACAATTTTTTCACGATATGTTACACTTATTGAAGAAATTTGTAGTATGCGAAAGCAAAGAAATATTTACCTCACATTTATATATTTACTTTTACAAATTCTATTCTTTTGATACGGATGAAAGAAGCGTCTCTTTAGTATATTGACATTGTACCGTAACGTATATACTTCCCTTTTTTTTATCTTTATTTATTTACGTTTTCGTCTTTGGGATCGTAAGTTATTTTCTATATTTGTTCGAGAGCGAATGAAAAACCGGCAGAAAATATGGTCGCTTTCCCGCTCTCACTAAGTATGCGGTGATAAATCAAATTAAACATCCCAAGAAATTTGTCTAAATATACAACGGGCTGTTGTTGATGGGTTAAAATTTAATTACGCATAGCTACCGAAATTTGAACGCAGAATATAATTGAGGATGTCTCTTCATTGTCCCCTTGTATGAGGTTAAGGTCGCAGTCTGACCCGAAACCCTCCCAGATGTACTTTAACTTAAAAAACGATTAAAATATTTCATAATTCACACTTCAATAAATTATTTTTTGCTTATATAAAATATTCTATGTAATATTATCGCAATAATAGCTAGTACGCTTCCATAATTTTTTATTCAAAGCAAAGATCCTTTTATGCTATGAACGAATTGAAATTTGCGAAAGTGATGGAAGAAGGAACACTGTCATTGATAAAGAGTAGGATTACGTGTTTGATTGATAATATTTCTTCTTTTTCTCCTGGCCAAAAAATTTAATTCAGTTTTTTTTTTATTTAAAGAAAAGAAAAATCGACATTTCGCATTCGCATTCTCGAGTCATAAATAAAATCGCTATATATATATAAACATATTTTTTTACATGTATAAAATCGGAAAATCGGAAAAGTGGAAACCTTCTCCGGCGAGGAATCGACGCGCACGTAATAAATGTATCGAAAATCTTTGATTTATGACCGTTCTCCATTTTTCATGGAGTTTCGGAGAGATCTCTCACTGGAGTAGTGGCCATTCATCTCCAGTGCACTCGCGGATCATTACGTCGAAGGATAACAATGTAATCCGGGTTGTAAATATTAATTTTTCATACCGGAGGGTTAAGGTCATACGGGTTTTATTGCCGATATTTATCCCTTATCGCAATATCGCAAAACGTATTAATACAATATGGGGTTCCATGTTGGAAATTTTGCTAAATGGTCGCAATCCACGACACCTGATGGCTACGCCGTTGGACTGTTCTAATTAAGCACTAATGTAATTTTCTTCTAGAATCTGTCGTGGAATGGTTTTGCTGGCTAAGGGATTTTTTAATTAAAACTAAACAGTTTACCCGTTGACTGTAATTATTTAAGATGGAGCAAAGTTGTAGCAGCATTAATGGAAGATTTAAGAAAAACACTATTATTTATTTATACCTAGAATGCATTATTTTTCTATATTTACTTAGCAATGGTTAAATTTAATTATTTATAAATTTGTAATTCTAATGCCTAAAATTAAAGACTGAAATTAGAGTTTGATTCCAATTAAACTCATTGGATTATCCTGTTGGATTATCCTGTTGGATTTTTTTTATAAATATACGAGGTCCAAAATTTATATCTATGTTTTATCATAATTATTTTACATATTATTGTAAAATTCGTATATTATTCTTATCATTATCAGAACTGCTTCCCATCTTTCTTGTAGTTTTTTTATTTCCTTTTTTTTAAAAACTATCCGGTTTTGAATCGAAATACTCGTTCAACTGATTTTCGACTTAATGTAATGAGAAAGAGTAAGGCCTGGGGAATATGAAGGATGTGGCAGAACCTTCCAGCTTAACTCTTGATTTTTTCTTGGCCTTTCTTGCTTTATGATAGCGTCTATTATCGTAGTAAAGAGTTATTCCCATTTTGTTAAACAAAATTAAACATTTAACGTTTAATTTCTCGTTGTTCCAATTATTGACAGTAAACATCTAAAGTAAACGTTTTACCCGGTTTTAAAAATTCTCAATGAATTATACCTTCTACCTATCTAATATATCCTACCAAAGAGTTTTATTTGAAGGAACGAGAGTTTTATTTGAAGAAAGCTATTGTCTTTTTCAGGTTAGGTTATCGTAAATGATCTATTTCTTACCTCCAACTAAAATTGAGTATAAAAAGATTTGAATTATTTGTTTCGACAACCAAGAATTGCATATCTTCGCACGTTCCTTATAAAAATATAGTACAAAAGTAACAATCTGTAAGTATAAAATAAGAATGTGATTACAATTGAAAGCCTCAGGAAAAATTCTTACATAATTGTCATCGTTTGCGGTTGTTCGAAATCGTTGCAATTAAAATATGATTTTTTCAATTGTTTCGTATTTCTGGTATTTATTTATTGTATTCTTTGAAAAGACTACAGAACACATCTGATGAAAATGTCTCATTTCGATTTAACAACTTACAATACGCTATTATATTACAATAGAATAAGCAAAGCTTAAGTTTGTGTCTGCGTGAATTTCTTATATCAGATTGAAGTTGGTTTCGTTATTCATCGATACATTTTTTTTTTGTAGATAAGTTATCCGGAGATTGTTTGTTGTATAAATTATATATTATTTTACTATCATCATTAAAATGTCTTCATCAAAGCACACGATAAATATTAAATTTAAAATAATGCAATGCTCGATTTAATAAAATAATATTATGTATTATAATAAACGCTGAATAAACTAGAATACAAATTTCGCTCGGCTCTATGTGTTTCGTGAGTTAGTATTTGGCGTTTGTTCTGAAATTTTCTTGAAACACGTACAATTATTATGCTATGGGCCGCGTTTCATGATCCTTGTATGCACATTTCAGTGATGCGCCAGAATGAAATTGTTGTATAATTTAGAATTATTGCACGCTCGGTGCATCTAGGCCGTTCGCCAGAAAACGGGCTGTAAATTAGCGAAATTGCACTACCGTTTTTATCGCATTATTTACCTGTTTCCTGCCGCCGGTATTAAATTCAAATTTATTCTAATTCCCTATCATATTTCCAGCTTTTTGTTGTTTGTTGTGCCGAAGTAAGGGCGATATTACAGCAGCTGTCGTCCCAGATGCTGAAAATTCGTGAGAATTGCCATCCGCGAACACCTCAAGGTTCAAGAATTATTTTTATCGTATTTCGCTAAGTAGAGTATATGACGTTTTCATGAAATTTTGCAGAATTGTATTTTTTAATAAATTGTTTTCATGTGTATATATTATCGGGATATTATCCCATAAGGACTACGTCTATAAAGCCTCCGTTTTAGTTCCCATACGCACAGCGTGTTGCTTTGAATACATAATTGAATCATAAGGACATATTTTTTCAACCATCCGTTGACTAACCTAGCTTAAACTACATTAATATCAGAACATATAAGAACCAATTTAATCTAACAAAACTATATTTATTATTAATATAATTAGATATACCCTTATCCGACGGTAATTATGTATAACTTTCGTGTATAAAATACATAAGGAGCATTATAATAAGTAATTAAAATAAAATATTTATATATTTAAAACAATATCATGCGAAAATTAGTCAAACATATACTAATTATAAACATGGTTTGGATTATATTAGTAATTTAATAATTAATATTTTATAGACATGTATATGTATACATTTATTAGGTTTTAAATGAAATTACGTTATTTGAAATTTTTCCTGATATATATCCCACTTTTAAAACAATCCTCTTACTATATGAAAGTGATAAATTTCAAAATACATGGCCGAAACTTTTTTTTATTCATACAAGCTTAGGTGCGAAATCGGAAGTGATATATGTGTGGTAAGTGTGGCCATGGATAATGGTCCGTGAAAAACCCTATGAGCCGTGAAAGTGACTAACTCGGAATAAGAATGCGAAATATGATAGGAGCTGATAATATATTCGCATATTTAAATTGCTATATCCGAAAAATATATAAATCATTTGGATCGTACAATTAAATAATATTGAATGACACGAATTAAATCGTTAAAATAATATGTAATATTATTTTGAGTAATATTTTTCTAAAAATAATATGCTGCTGGCGTATGTATCCTCGCTGTGTCCCAGGACAATAACGGATCGTGGACGATAAAGTGTTATTTTTCCATCAGGGTCCATTTTCAGGCTTCCCGCAGTAACCAGTCGTGTTGTTTTATTCGTTCTAGGAGCGATATTGATGATTTATGGCTAAGTTTAGTCTACACCATATAGAAATTCAAATAAAAAGTGTACCGGTGTCTTATTTATTTGTTTTGAAACGTTATGACCGTAGACGTGAACTTCGGTGTCAATATCGAATATTGATCGCATTAATAAAACGTGAACGGTGTGTGATGTATGATGAAGACCGTGAGAGTACATAGATAAAAATATTAGTGGCGATATGAAATATGAGTTTGTTCTGTGCTTGGATCTATGGAATTTCTTTTCTCATTTTTTTAACAATATTAAATTATAAAAAAATATCAAAAATATTATTTCTTTCTTTACGATATTCACGTATTGTGTTTCAAGGATAATAACAAAATTACGTAAACAGTATTAAAGTAAATTACGTAATACCTTGCATAGTTCGGGTAATCGATTCTTAATATATAACCAATAAAAAGCAACATTCCGTATAATGGGGAAACCCAATCGTATATGTGTAAAAATTATATTTGTGATATGTTTTTCATATTTATTTTACTCAATTAAAATTTAGTTTGCTTTAAAATTTTTAAACCATGCTATAATTAACCCTGACTAATCAAAGTCGAGATATTACTGTACAATATGGCCTCGTTTTGCGCTTCTCAATTAATGCTTTTTTGATATAACGCGAAATAAATAAAATATTTTGGATATTCGGTGATCTTTTTCACAATTTGATTACGACATGATTGGATAATATATTTTTATAATATATCTGTTTTATCGGATTATCGATTATTGGATTTGATTACGTCATAATTATATAAAACGTTAATGTGATTAAAATAAAATTAAAAGGTTTTTTTATTTTTGTAATTTAAATTTTTATCATCCTTTCAAACACTTGCATTTTGATTGTGGTAGTTTTTCTACCATCCGATACCACGTCGTTAAATTAGCCCAGGGGTCCCATCATGTTTTTTCCATCGGCCCATGTTAAAAGAATTATTTAGTTCACCGACCTCTTGAAATTTTTCTTATACATATCATAATACTAATAATTTCACATAAAAAACTTAAAGATACTGACTAAGATTATGAATGAAAAAAAATAGAAAAAAGGGTTTATTTGGTTAACACTTGTTAAAAAAATATTTTATCTTTCAAATTCTTATTCAATTCAATTCAATTCTTGTTGCAAAAAATCAATATTAGTTGTGTCGCCTTCAAATAGATTTATAATCTAAGACTGAACATTAAAACTTTCCTTATCTTTATAACGGACATTGATATCGAAGCGATCATTGAAGTCTTCAATATTAAACTTATATTTTTCAATAGAAAGCTGCATCTAATATTTAAAGTGGAAATAAATAAATAAAAATAAAAGCTTTTTAAATTCGATAATAACGTTTTAAAACAGCCCCTGGAATACTATAGCTCCTTTTTAGACTTTTATTGTCCCCAAAGGGGTGCACTTGGTCTCAGTTGGGAAGCCGGTGGACCAGGGAGTCATAACAAATTGTTATGCATATTATCTTCGTTGCATTAATAAATAATTTATTGATAAAGCAGAGAACAAAATAAAGAACCAATTTTTAAAAAAAAATATATAACAGCAAGGATAAAGCAATGGCCATAGGTATTCACAACAGGATAAAGATAACTTTGGCCAAATTGTCAACCTGATCGAAAAAGCAGGACTTGAAAATGTAGATGAACAATATATTTAAGAGTTACTGCAGGTTGTTGGTGAGAGATTTAAAAAGACGATCTTTAATAACTGGCAGAACAAGAACTTGAAAATAGTGATCCTGAAAACGATAAACCCAAAGAACTTACTACAGGTTTGCTTAATAAAAGTATGGTTAACGGAAACTGTATTACAAAAGCGTAGTTAAGACTTTTTGCTATCGCTATTTGAGGAAAACAGAAAAAAAAGATAGCGGAAAATGAAGCGGTATGTGACTTAAAGGTTATCTTTGTGTTAAAATGACCTCGTTAACTGATATATCATTTAGCGCTCTGTTGGCTAGAAATGCATCCTTAGCGATAAACGACGCTTTACTGTATTCATTTTAATATCTGTCTTTAAAGCTTGATTTTCCATGTCTGCACAATAAATTGCACTCGTGAAATTATTTGACGCTAGTTACATATATAAAAGAGATGTGAGATACAGTTAGTACCTTAATGTACAGTAAACAATTAAAATTATTATATGGGTTTTAAGGGTTAATGTATATAAATACTAAGAATATACTTATTTGCGCTTGAAGTATTAAAAGTATTTTTCAATCTATCCAAACATAGGATTGCTCGAGTTAAGCTTGAAGAATTTCGCATGTGTGTTTGCTTAGCGTACTAAACGCGATAAAGCAGGTAAACTTTGTAACATTAACATCGTCGGCAACCAACTGCACGGTTGCAACTTAATGCAGCGAATGCGTTTCTCACTTATTTTACTTGGCATATCATTTCCACACATCTTCCCTAATGTGAACACGTTACGATGCAGTCGCAGAAGTCTGAAACACCTGGACGGAACTTCTCGTGTATTCCCGACTACTTTGACAAACACCCCACAAACACCTGCTAACTTTTTAATTCTTCACACAATGTAAACTCTGTGCAACATAAATCGCAAACGCAAAAATACGTCACGGTGAATGTATCAAGCTTGAGTGCTTTATTGCCGAGGCTGTCGAAACGACAAAATTCCGACTCTCAATCAATTTAATGGCCGCCGATAAGCTGGAATGTATTTTCTTTCTGATCCATATACAATTTTTGCAATGTTGCGACATTTAGAAGTCTAATTTATTGCTGAGACTGAATCAGTAATACCCGCGGAACCCGACCGCTTATCTTACGCCATAAATAAATAAGCCTTTTCTCATACACTCTTGTTTTTCGCAATTTGGCTAATATATTGCTGAAATGTGTATGGAAATTATTAGCAAAAAATATTTATTTGACATTACAATGGATGTAGAAGCGTAGAATACAATAACAGGTGTGAGATGCTACAAATGCATCATTATTTTTTTTGTAATGAAATATATACACAAATTGACAAAATCATTATCATCTCAATATTCTAAATTAATTTTCTTTGGTCGTTTTACAAATTCGTTTACTTGTCCGTTATTTATTAATTAATTTTATTTCAGCTATTAAATTAAATTTATTTATTATTATAGTCTTCGTTATATGGCATAGACTAGTTTAATAGGTGCTTATGAAAACATGTTTTAAAATTAGCGCAATAATTAAAAACAATATCCAATATTCCTTAACTTAGCACAGTATTTATTACCATGGATATATTTTGTTGCGATGATATTTTTTTATTGTCTCAACTATGTAACTCAATTATATAATTTTATTAAAAGTTTTCAATCACAAAGTTCCGTGTTAAGAATTTATCTTGCAGTCTTAACACCTTTTGAACTTACGAGCAGGGTTGTAATTATGGAATTTCTCAGGAAATAGTTTTTTCGAACTGACATTTTTAAGCATTATTTATTTGTTCCACTACTAAGTGATGGCACTTCTTATTACTCACCTGATATTTGTCGAAGATCTATGTTAATATTGGCATTTAATTTTTAATAAGTCTTCATTTAGTTTTTGGACGAGTAATTTAAATTATATATAAATATATAAATACTATTTTCAAATTGTGCCCTAATAATAAAATCCTAATAAACTAAAACGTTATATATACACAAAAATATATATCCGATTTTTAAATATTATTAGGTTTTGAGCGACTTTTACTGTCTTATTTTTCATATTAGGTTGTTCCATAAGTCTCTCAATTTTTTGTTTATAATTTACTTTATAATTTTAATCCATTATATGTTCTGCATATTTTTTTCGAATAATTTTTTATCTGTTAATTAGCTTTTTGATAACCAATTAAAAAATTAACTGACTTTTAAAATTATAAATAAATCGAGGTCATTTTTAATATCCATTATTAAATTATATTGTTTTCCGCTTTAAAAAATTGCAAAGATATAAATAAATAATAGTCGCTTGGGGTAATGTCTAGAGAACATTGTGGCTGAGGAAGAGGTTCCCAAGATAATACATTGTTTTATTCTATCGTCTTTTTCGTAACGTATGGGCGAGCGTTGTACTGGAGTGAAATTACCCCTCCTCGATTTTCAATGGATAGTCTTAAGTCAGATCCTTCTTAGGATGTAATTCTATTTTTTGGGTTGGATTTAGGGGTTTTTTGACGCTCATCCACTGCCTATTGCGTTTTGTGTTGACGTAGTGAATTTATTTCTCATCTCTAGTGACATTTAAAAATGATTCATGTTCTCTAAACATTATTGATTGGCATATTAAAATGCGCTCTGCAAGATGTACTTCTGAAAATTTATGAGGTACTCATATTCCGCAGGTTGCCATCTTTCCTAATTCTTTTAAATGCCTGTGAACTGATCTAGGAGGCATACTGAGTACCTGTTCTAGTAGCCGTACTGTCAATTTCGGATCTGCTTCGACTTCTACCCCAATATCGTTACATTTTTGTTACTAAAGAGAACCACCATCACTTTTACTATTTATAAACATCGAGGGATTGCTATAAATATCTTTAATTAACAAAAAGTTATACATTTAAGCAAATATAAAAAATAATTATATATTATATAAAAAAGTATTACTTATATATATTTGATAGCACAAATCATTTTTCTTTTTAATTGTATTAGATTGTGAGTACAGAACTCATGTGTGATATGTTGATAATAAGATTATATATATCGCGTGCCTTGCGGTTTTCAGATTCTCAAAATCTCATATTGTCCTAATAACAATTTCGCGAGGAAGAGCTCCAATTCGCGCGAAATGAAAAACTCATTAATTATAATTCCCGCGCATAATTTTCCGAGATAATCTAGCCTTCCTCGACACAGCTCCGCGCAGCTTAGCGCAGCTTATTTGCGACAACGCCTCGGCTTAAACTTATCAATTCTACGAGCTCGTTTCCACATTTTCGTCACGTCCAAAGACTTTCTCGTCGCCACATCAAAATTTAAGGGGCCGTGAGCAAGTCGCACGGGCGCCAGTTTGAAAACCACTGAGGTACATGAGCACTTTTCATATTTTATGCATAGTGAGCCTACGCATACACACCGGTGTGCCGCCTGGTAACGATAATAGCTGCGCATTCCGATAGAAGAAGTCGGCGAGGGTGGGTCGTTGCCGGCCCACCCCCCTCGGCCTACAGGTGAGAATGACAAAGTTAAGTCACCGGACACGACCCAGGCGCGGGTCGGCCGGGCAATTGTGTGTGAAATTGAACCGCAACTGGGTCGGGCCTGAATGCGATCCCGGAACGAGTCGACCCATCCTCCTTTATTCGCAGTCAGCTTGCGATATGCAGGAAAACATATTTTTAATAATAGAATACCTTCGCTAGAGACGTGGGCCGTTCCGGACTATATCCCTTACGTCCTGTTTTATATTAGGTTTTATACATTATTCAACTTGTTTATTGGGGAAGATTGACATGCAATACTGCTTTTAAGATATTTAAGAAGCGGAAAAATATCTGCGTTTTGAATAAGAATGAATTTTTCAACCGGAAGTAAGGACTGCGTAATCTGTGTTCGAGAACTGGAACCGTAATCACATCGAATATGAATTACATTATTTCAATAAAACTTACACACAATGCTGACATACCATACCAACAATTTGTAACTTCTTTACTTTATGAGCTAACATTATGTTTTTTTTAATGAATATAAGATGAAGATTCAGTGGAACCCCCAAATACACTACTCCGAATTACACGCTGAGCTGAAATATTCGCAGCAAATCCCCCAATTGCGCGGTCGCATTCACAAACAGTCAAACGTTGGCTAGCGTCTGTGTATTCAACACGTGCCAGGCTATACACAC
>JAGXCT010037200.1:303555-381110 GCA_022495035.1 Philopotamus ludificatus | reverse complement strand
GAATTACCAAAACATAAATTGAAGTTCAAAAACAGCAAAGTGGAATAAATGATCTTGTTCCCCATTACGATACATAAAATGAGATTAAACTTCTGTTCAACAATATCTTCAAACATATAATCTGATTAAAAACATGAAACGGAATAACAGGTTGGATACACAAATTCGTTTAAATGTTATTAAAATATTTTAATGACTTCTCTACTGTTAACTCGACGATATAATCCCGAAAAAAAATAAATCCAAATAATTTATCGACTTTAAAATTAATAAATACGCACATCATAATAATTTCTTACTCGAGAATATTCTATTACCAGTAGATAAATTTCATTTAAAAGAATATATGAGATAGATATTTTAAATAAATATCGGATTTCACGTTCAATTATATTTTCAATGAATTTATAAAGACAGAATCATATACATATCTATGTATTTTTATTATTTTATAGACATTTTTCATAGACGCAAATTGTATGCTATTGACATTTTCTAAGCAGAGATTTTCTTGCGTTACAAAGAACAACCAGAATGCGGCCTCACATAGCTTAATTATGTAATTATTAAGAAAAATGCTTGTGAAAGACTCTGGTTCATATAAAATATTTGTATTATAGATGGGACGGTGGGCGGGAATAATTATACAGCTGTCTTGTTCCCGTAATCAGCGTAAGCCTTGAATATGAAAATTAAGGTTCTATGGAGTGTGAAAAATTTTCCAAAGGAAATGTTTAATAGCTCCGGAGTGTTCGTGATTATGTCATCTTAATCTCCCTGCCAAAGAGAGTCATCCGAAAATATTTGTGATGGAAATTTCAATGTAAATTTTTGATATTACCCAAGGCATGTCAATTTGCTGGAATCGATTTAAATATTTATACAAAACAACGAGGGTGCCACTGCTTCCTGTTAAATCGATAACCGAAATTCGACCACCCCGTGATACATTTGAAGCTATAAAAAATTCGGAATTTTATATTGTACATTCATCGATTTATACGGCAGATTGGTTCCGTGAAATATTGCTTAAATCAAGCCATATAACGCATGAAAACGCAGAGAGATAAGTTTAAAAAAATCATATGAAACGAGTTATATTATTACGCTAGATATAATATTATTATAAATAACATATTTTGCTTTCGTCTATCATAATTACACAACCTCGAAAAACAAAGACCTCTACAACCCGATTTTGATAAAATCAAATTTGGAAAAATTATGACATATTCGTTGATAACACGGTTTTGGAAATATCAATATAAAAATCAACTTAAAATTAGTAAACATGTCTGTTTTGCATCACAAAAATATTCTACTCGTCATATTCGACGTGTCATTCTCTTTAAATATTTAATTTGACTGCAGCTTAGTCAAATGCTGCTCTGTTTTTTAACGCGAATTTTAATGCGAATAGATGCGAAAAATTCTAAATATCGATTCTTATTAATGTCTATGGGCAGTTTTTCCGAACTTTAAGCTTAACTCATTGTCTGTGATCTATGATGTATTTGTTTGTATCTTTCGAATTGCTTTCTTCCCCAAATTCAATTTCGATATTACTCGAAGTTACGATATTTTATCTTCAAAACTTATTTTATTTTACTTATTACCTAGTTCATGTTAAATATTAAAATATAAATAGTATACATATTTCATATTAGTTTCAATAATATGGGCCGAATAAATGATGATATTAAAGGAAGAGTTACAGTGCATAAAAAAAATGATTTTCTGTAAACAATAACACTATTTTATCATCTAGGCATTTTAATTAGCAGTTAGATTAAAAAATAAGTATAATTTTGATAAAGATTTACAATGAAATAGTCATCAGATAAACGTTTCTGTGTGAATATAAAGGATTTAATACATATACAAATTTAAATATATCATTTTCACCACCAAATAATACTTCCTTAAATCGGCGTATAATAATATTCGTATAAGTGTTTGAAAAAATAGACATAGTTGTGGCTTAGATTTGAACAATTCGATTTGAAAAAAAATCTATTCGAAGTTGTGTAGGAATTGTTTCTGCATCATTCAAAAAAATCATTTTAAAGGCTTGCTGGAAAAAGTTGTAATCAGAAGTACTGAAGAAAATGCAAGAAAAGATGAATATGAAAGTATAAATAACATGTGTCGTAATATTGCAGGAGAATTTTAAACATTGTATAACACAGATTTGTATTATCCGAAGTTTTTGTGAAACGATGATATACCTGAAGTGTATCTTTAAATTTTCCGATAATTTGTATCTAGTGGGAGTTTTGATTTCATGTACTTTATCAATCGTCAATGCTTTTTTATCTTATTTTTTTTTATATTCTCAATGGAAGAGCTTAAAAATTACGCCATTTATTTTGAAACTAACTGTACAACAAATGCATTTTTGATTCATTATCTTGTGTTTTCTGATAAAAAAGTACATTTTCAAAAGTAAATGCAGACTGTTAGTAGCTTTAAAAAATGCATTCCTCTTTCTTTGTTGTATTGATAACTGCCGAATTTCTTTGATTCTACATAAACACTTTAAATTGTTTTATACTTAATAATTTAAAACTCTAAGTATAGCTTAGAGATATTCTTATATACGTGAAGAATGTTCACTAAATCAGAGCCTATGCTAACATCTGTAAAGCAAGAGGATTACGAACAGGTTATTGATTTTCGGAAGAATTTTTTCGATAACAAATGTTTTAATGAAAATATGTCGAAACCATTTTGCTTTTATCGTGTTTAAAAAAAATATGCATTATTTTCTACAATAGATGCTCAAATAAACTCTTTTGAGTAAATATTTACGTTTTATAAAATAATTTTATATACACCATGTAAACCACATCACAAAATGTTATAATGTCGCAAAAATGGTCTGCTTGGTAATCAGCAAATTATTCCCACGTATGTTTTAAGTATTTGTTCCGACGTGCTTCAAAGCTCAGAAGACTCATTTCATTTATTCATAAAAAAAAAACTAAAGAACAGTAAGGTATTTCTATGTAATACCATAGTAAATATTTAAACCCTTATTCGCTATCAAATTATTTAGCTATACATTCTTATAATATATATCAACAGTAATTATTTTTTAAACTATGGTAATTATTATCTTAGTGGTTTATTATGCCATAGTGTATTGTCTTTAATGGTTTTTATATCAGGTAATGTCGAAAGATTAATATAAAAAAATATTAGTGACATCTACATATATTTCGTTGGATTTTCGCAATTATAATACTGGACCTTTTGCCATTTTCGTTAAAAATATATAATATAATTACCCGATGTACATTTTTTATAAATATATTCATATTTCGTCTGAACATATATATTTATTTAGCCTACAACCAAAAAGCTTTGAGGGGGAAAATACTTCAATGTTTACCACGTTATAAATTCAGACATCCGTGGGATTTTTAAAACTGAAATGTGTTTTATTTAAAACGGTGCTCATGGTTTACCTCCCAAAGATCTACTTAATTATCTTAAAAGGAACGTCTCAAAACAAACAATGACGAAATTGTATTTTTATATACCGAAAAAAATACATCCATTGAAATACCGCTACGTTCTATGTCCACGTGGATTTTCAACGTAATGACTTAACTTTATATTCGACGAAGACTTATAGTGAAATGTTCAGTCTTCATTATATCAGATCCTGTCATCAGAACGATGATTAATTATAGGTGTAGCAAATTCTAGTCAGACCTCATTAGAATTTGTTCCCCGGGTATTCATCTGAATAATGTTCTAAAACACCTTCATCAATCTATGTGTGTATTTAGTTTATCACGTGAACATCATCAATAGTAAATAAAAATGTATTAACTCATTCGTTATATTCAATCAAATCCTTATTTGTGATTTTGAATATCATGTGGCATTATAAAACAGCCTGATTTAATAGTAAAACTCGAATGAAAATTTATAACGACAATCGTAGGATCGCGTTACCACGAGACCCGAGACAACCGATATTTATGGCGGAGGTCGTTTGCCGGTGTCCGATTGATGGCGTCGCATAAAGCACCGACGACGTCGGCCGGTTAACAATCGTGAAAAGCCAGATTTATGGCGATTTTCTTATCATTTTCTATGTGATAATCTTGATGTTTTTTCTCGCGCTCTGTCAGCGGAAAAGTTCATTATGGGACCAAATGCCAAAAACAAACATCGATTATGATGGCTTGGCGATAATGAACCGCCACACAGACGAATTTGCCGAAATGAGTTAGGATAGAATCGACTGACCATTGTGAAATCAGACAAATCAATTTTTATATATTTTTTAATAATAGCTACACTTTGATATAAATAATACACAGAATATTCATTTTCCTATATTTTTTATCAATATTAATTTCGTCACCATCATAATGGTCCTCATTAAATATATCGACGAAACAATCTTAACTTTGAAAATAGAACTTTACAGGGGAGTCAAATGACTATTTAAAATTTATTTTTTTCTTAAACTAAAATAAGTTAAATCGTATTTTTAAGACTTAGTCGGTTTTAAAACATAGCTCATAAATTACAACTATTGAAACACTGCTGAAGTTTATCTAATTAGAATTACGGGAATTCTCTTTTTTTATTACAACAGAAATGCTGTATCTTTTAACCTTTTCCACTTTGTGTGCCAGACGTATTGGCCTAAAGGGTTTTTTTGCAAAATATTAAACGACGTTTTTATCTATTTATTATAAAAAAAATCAATAGTTTATTGAATATGATATTATATCAAACCCTACAGATGTTTCTTATTCATTTTACCAGTGAAAATCTTTTTTATATTTTCGTTAAATACAATTAATGAGAGTAGAACGTAGATTTGTGCGAAAATATCCAGAGTGAAAAAGTTTAAGTAATATGTATAATTTAACAAAATAAATTAGCACTTGCATGCTGCGAGTTTGCTGTATCTAATATATATAATATATATATAAAAAAAATAGGTTTTATTGTATATCTGGGGTTCCAAACCTTTTTATGGCGCGGACCCATTCGGAAATTGTAAAAAATGGGAGGCACAAAATGGATTTTCAATATGCGCATATGCGCCTGCGGACATAAAGTTGGCAAACCCTGTTGTACGCGATATACTTTTTGAAAGGACATCGTAACTTTGTTATCTTTAACCAATTCACTAGTGTTCGTAAACAATGTCGCGGTCATGGTTTCGAACCATTATTTATTGGTTTCGTTCCGATTTAATAAAAAAATGTAATACATCGGAACCTTGGTGATTTTCGTTCCTGAAAAAAATGCGTTTAGGTTTTTGATTCAATTCCATACTAGATCGCATATTATTCCCGAGTAATAGATTGTATGTTTAACTAGCAAGTACTTTATTATTGATACGACAGAAATTTGGTAACTGTTTTGTACAAATAAAAAATAATGGCAGTAATTTTGTCGTGCCTGTTTATTTTTCTAAATCATTTTACGTACGTTTAATGAAAAGATTCTAAAAATTTGAACAATGTATCTAAATAAAAAATCATCATTAGAGAACGCTACGAACTACTGGACGAAGTTATTTTTTCTGATTCTAATGATATTAAAAATGGTATTCGAATTATAACAATCAAATAAGCATTAGCTCTAGACTGCCTATTACAAGATACGACATACAGAAATACAAGAAAAATGTGTCAATTAGCCTGCGAATTTTTTAAAATTGCATTTATTTAATAAACCAATTGAATACATGTGTCAATCAACTATAGAAAACGCATTCCATATGCATTCGACAACTATACATATATCAATACTCAGATATTGGCTTCAGCCGTATTCTCATACTCATTCGAATGTCATTTGTGCTCTCCAATCTCACACGTTTCATGACAGCCTTCGATTTGGCGCAAAGCCAAATTTTGCACCATTTCAGATTCGTTTAATACTTTGCAAACGCTGAAAATGTTTTTTTTTATAAATCGAAGTTTGCAAAAAATTTATATGACAAAGTGCAGCATCTCAACATTAATCAAAATGAATTGTTATTATATTTTTTATTTCTTAATATAAATATATGAATAATGTATTTATGGACGTTTATCGAATACAGTTTTGCTAAATGTGCATGTCTAGGGAATACGATCGATCGTTTTTTTATAGGTCAAATTTTATATTGGTCATAAAATTTCAGAGGCCAGACAAGATCGTATCTGTGTACTTAATTTCTGTAATAATGTCTGAATATTAATATAATATATAATAAACCATATTTAAATAATTAAATAGCAATTATTAACTAATTCTGAATTTAAAATATGTTTTGTTGTGTAAAAACAAATATTTACGGCTTAAAACCTAAACGACGATGATATCTACACCTGTTATCTGATTACCCCCGTAACGTTTTTAATGATACACCTGAATAATTCAAGTTACTTATTGATTATACTGAAGGCCTCTTCGTCCATTTGCCGTATTTTTACCATTAAATATTATAACCTTGTTCGCATGCCTAGAACCATTTGTCTTCTGTGGGTTCTAATTATGGCAGACAGTGCTGTTGTCGCTCTTCTTATACTATTTCTTCTTATTTCTTATACTTTTCGGACACGCTAATATTCATTATGGCGATCGCAATCACCACACGTGTCAAAACATATTGTGTACGCGTGGCCGTGACAAAATATATATATATTTAATTTTTCCCGACGTCCATACCGATAATTAAATTGAATTTTCGTTTATTTGTATTTTCAATATATTTAAAAAAAAATTAATGAAATTTCATTCATAAATTTTTACCAAAGAGCACGAGATAATTATTCAATTTTCCTGAAATAGAATCGGCTATTTGATTCAGCTGCTACTTTTCAAACAAACGAAAAATTCTTAAAAAAAAACCGTGATTTATTTACTTCAATTAACGGAAAAAATCTCTGAATTAATGATTTCCCTTTGATATAATTATTTTAAAATAAATATATAGAATATTATTTGTTTTTCAATATTTTAAATTCCTTGATATTGGTGAAAACGTCTTAGCTATTAATATAAAATAATTAATTTAACGTCTTATCATTTATATATTTGATAGAAGACAATTAAAGGTATTATTTATCTGCTATTATTATTCATTGTTATCTCTTTAAACATTTTTTACAAAAAAATATATAATTATAGAATTAAATCTCCATTTTTTTTCTATCTTGAATAATAATTCTTACAGGAATTCTTTTTTAACCAGATAATCTGCATCTGTTAAATTCCCACGCGATGTTTTACCCTTACTTTGTATTCCAGTGTGTTTTGCACATATTAATTATTTCTTTTAGCCCCAAAAGATAAGCATATATTCTGTATATATTTATAAAATCCTTACAACAGATATAAAAAAATAATGTAACGTTCAAAATATGCGCTTGTCGTTAAAAATTCATTAAAATTAATTTTAAATATTATAAGCTATTCGTCTTGCATTTTATTTAATAGAAAATAAATATCAGCACACCCACGGGAGTTGATGTATAAATCATGCTGCCAGATTTTACATATTAATCATTTTTTTAATGTTATAGTGTCTGCATCAGAGTATGCGATAATTATACGCCTGAATCCAAACAAATTTCCGTATCATTTAGCGCGAAAAATATTTGGAAAATGGTTTCCTGTATGTTGACGTGGGCTTATATATAGATTCAATATATTACAAGATGTTTAAATTATTGTTGGGCGTTGTATTGTAATATTTCAAATATTACGTGCAAGTTTGATATCCGTGAAAATTAAGATGAAAGAGAAATGACAGGAAAAGTGGATGAGTTTCGCTAGAATGAAGTGACAGCTTTTGAATGATCAACTTATGTCCGTGTGAATGATTCTGAGGTAGAGGTTGTGTCAGAATTGTGATTTATCATATTAATATATTAATAATAATATACTATTTTATTTTAACTATTTGTTTTATTTATTAAGATCTTTTTGTATATAAACATTATTTTAGTGTGGAATTTTAATTTTAAACACAAGCTGGCTTATTTCAAACAACGTTATATTTTTTATGGCTCAAATATGGAAGACTTTAATGTCATAAATATTTTTTTCTATGTATATTGAGAATCGTGTTTTCTTTACATAAAATAAGCCCACGAACGCGAAACTATTTATAAAATTATATTCATTCATTCATAGAGATGTATCAGATTTTCCGATTTCACACATTATACATTTTCCGTATTTTGATACATTTATCGATAATAAAGCAAATATTTTTTTTATTATCGAAAATCCACAAGAGGGAATATTTAATATGGCGATATGTCTATAGATAAGAGCGTACAACATTTTTTTATGTTGACTTAATGTCTTTGCGTCATACAAGAAAAACCTTTTACTATAAAATTATTCCAGACTCTGGTAAAATATACATATGTTTATACCTATAAATTTCCGTCCAATCTATTATTATTTCTGAATAATTAATAAAATAATAATAAATTCACGGAATAATATGAAAAAAATAACATTTCTCTTATGCTAACGTCAAGTCAAGTTGTTTCCACTTTATTAATCCTACCATGAAAATTATATTTATATAAAAACTTTAAGAATTAAATTTGAATAAAAATTCTCCCGTGGATTTCATTGGATTAAGCAATGACGGATAAATGGAAATTGCAGATTCTGCGATATGGGAAACGGTGCAAATTGTGCCCCTAGGATGTTCCCTAAGTGGATAAGATTACTGAATGAAATTTCTCATAAAGTTACCCTTGATAATAATAATAATAATATAATTTGAAAGGGGTTTTCTTTGAAAGTGCTATGACTTTCCCGTGTGAAAGGTAGTACACACTAATTATCGTAATCACGTAAATTTCGTTCTTTCAAACGACTAGAGTTCTGAAGAAACTGCCGCAGTTTCAGTAAAAGTGATTCGCAGCTGAAATATATTCATGCAAAGTGTATGAAAATAATTAAGCGCCAGAGATAATAAATAAATTTAATACAATTTCTCATTGTATGGTAATAATATTTATTAAAAATTTAATAGTCGTATTTTTTTATATACATACATAAAACTCATTTACTTTTTGAGTTGAAATATGAAGTATTTTTCATTGTCAAAATTTTACATTTTACTCTCGAATCTGCGCCGAGGAAAAGTGGTGGAACATTTTTTTAACATCACAATGGAAATTTCTTTTGTATAAAATATAAGCGATGTTTATGCGTGAACTTAATATCTATTAAATCATATCTCCTATTCATAATAGTTTTTGTCTAATGACACTTTTATATTAATCTTAAATTTTAACTGTATTCACTGATAATTTATTCTATATTCATCTTCATATAAATAATGATTTAATTATTGCGCACTATTTATAAAATGATACTGACATTATTGTAATTCTCCAGTTAAAAATTCAAGTAATTTCCACGAAATTTATTCGAGTCGTAAAGGAGAAAAATTGAGCATCCTTATGGAATCAACTACCGTCGAGATTAAACCGTGTTTCATAAATAAAACATTTCGCCTTCGTCTTGTATAGTCAACGACGATACGTACCCTATTATTCCAAATCCTATATATAGAAAATGGAAATGTCGCAGCTAAAAATGAGCAATGAAAGGAATTTCGCAAATGCAAACAACCTTCGCCGAGCAACAAAGTGTACAGTCTCGTCTTGCAAAATGCGTTAACCTTTTTGCAATGTCGCATAAATTCTTTGTAAACCAAAAAAATATACATTTAATTGACATAATTATCCATAAAATGTATAATAATCTCATATACATTTAGTTCAAATGGTTTTCGACTTTTGACATGTTTTATAAAAGTTTTTCTCTTAGGATGTTCTTAATAGACGTGAAGAGGTAATAATTAGATGTAACAAAATCTGGCGAATATGGAAAATGTAGTATAACTTCCCAGCTTAACTACGGAGAGTTCTGGACGTCAAAGAAATGCACATGTTTTATGCTCAGCTTTGTTATTCCTGGATAGTTTTGTTCACCGTAAAAAAACCTAATGTAATAAATTTTCTAATGCGCTTTAGATGTGTTCTGTAAATTTATATGTAAGTTTTGGCTATAATTATTCAGTAGGTAGGAACATCACTTCAATGGTAAAATCAGTGCACTCAGATCATCAGAGTCTCAAGTTTCTCAAGTCTCAGCACCAAAATAGTTCATAGTTCAACTCCAATATCGGCAAAATATTTTTTTATTGTTGGACAAAGCAGCTTACGATTTCCTTGCTAAAACACTGATTAATCGTTTTTAGAATAACCTTTCATATCACGAGGTTTTTCTGATTATTATTAAATCGGAAATGGTTTTGATTTTAATTCTACGTATGCATTTCCACCGAAAAGAAAAGTTAAACGATCTTTTACTCCATTAAATCCAGCAGCAGTAATTTAATCTAGGAAATATATTTAAGTGTTGGTATTCGTTTCCAATTCCGCCGTTTTTAGATTAGTATATTAGGTGAATATTAAAAAACAACATTTTTTTGATAAATTATATAAAATTTAGTTGTCATCAGTCTTGTAAAGTCGTTTAATAAAGAAAGTATTTTGTTTAGAGGCAAAAAAACAAGAAAATTTTAACATCGTATAAATAATAAAAAATCTATGCAACAGAAACTCTCACTTAAAGTTCTCAGTTTTTTTCTCAATATTTCTAATTATGTACAATAAACATTTGCGTTTATAGTTTTATTCTTTGGCAGCAGTTCTAAATAATCGATCACCTTGAAACTTATACCACACATACAACACTTTTTCTGGATGCAATCCAACTCAGGCCTGTTTGTGGTGGTTGTCCTCAATCTATTTAATGTCTTATGCATTTTTTAGTCTCATAAATTATTCACTTCGTGTCCCCTGCAACAATGCGCTTCAAGTATGATCGATTTTTTGATCCTTCCGGATAGAATATGCAATTATTGACACGATGCATTCGATTCACTGGCGTTAGTTCATGCGGCACCCATCGGCTTAATTTCGAAACTCTCCCAATCGATAACGGATGCTGATGCACAGTTGAATGGGTTGATCTAAGTTTCTCTGCAAATTCATCAATAGAGAGGCTTAGTTTCGTCTCTACTAAATCTCGCAGAACTTCCTTATCCAGTGTTTTAAGACTCACACGTCCTGATTTATTCAACATTGAAAAATTACCTACATTATCTACATCTAGCAAACCATTTTTGCATATTACATCACAAATGGAAGAAACAATTGTGAGGGGAAAAAATATATTCCGAATATAAGTTTTATCTCTCAATACAATACTTGTACGCATGCAAATAAAAGAATGCTCAGAATAAACAGATCAATGGTTGTTTAAGAGTGAATAGCAAAAAAAATACAAACTTTGCACAGCACATTTTTTAAAACAATTTGAAAATCGGCTCGTATTTCCGGCACTACGTATAGTTTTTATCGAATTTTAATGATTGTCCTTATTTATATTATTATTATTTAAGTGGCCTTCTAGCCCTGAAGCGGGTCTTTGCCACCTGGAGAACACAACACGATCTCCAGCAGAGACACGTCCGTCTCAACTTTGATGGCAGTACTGTAACGCTCGTCCTCCAGGTTATCTTGGCTATTCGAATACGGATCAGGTCGCCAGCCTTAAGCCCGGGAGCCGAGCTGTCAACATGCGGATTGTAACAATAATAATTAGACGAGGCTAGGGTCAATTCGTATTTTATTTATATATAGCGGCCTGGCTTCTCATAGTTCTGTAGGCTCTACGAAACCATTTATATTCATATTTCAAATTCACATAGCTTAATTTTTTTAATATTAGGTGTAGTAAAAAGTCTTAATTTTTTTAAATTCATTTTTTTATACATTTATTGATTTATTTTTACAAAAAATAATTACTATCACATTAACCTTCTGCCATGTATTTTCCTAATCTTAAAATACCTTTCTTGAAAAATTCAGAAATTGCTGATTTCACTTCACTTTTTGTTTGGAATGATTTATTTTTAAAAAAGTGTAAAAGTAGTCTGAAGGGGTTAAGTCTGGTGAATAAGCAGGATGCAGTAAATCCGTCAAGCCCAAGTCATACATTTTTTCCAGGGACAAATCTGCGACATGAGGACGCGCATTATCGTGGAGGAGGAAGATTTTCTCTTCTCTCGCCAGACCCGGCCTTTTTCTTATGTAAGCAGCTTTTAATTGCTCCAATTGGTCACAGTACACTTGCGCTGTTACAGTTTGACGGTATTTTAAAACTTCGTGGTAAATGATTACTTTAGAATCCCACCAAACGCAAATCAAAACTTTTTTCGGGTGCATTCCTGCTCTAAGGGTTGGAATCGGCTGTTGTTTACGTTAAAGCTATTGTTTTTTTTCTCTTCATATTCGAGTACAACACCCACTTCTCATGTCTGATGACTAAATGGTGAAGAAATGGTGTTATAAGCTTTTGCGCTTGCAGATGTTCGCATGTTTTGATTCTCTGCGATTTGTTAGGGTCGGTCAACGCGTGGGGGACCCAAATTCCTTCTTTTCGAATCTTTCCCAATTTTTCAGACACTTCTAAGTAATGGACCACTTTGTGCCGGTTATATTTAATAGTTCTTTGATGGTTAAATTTTTTTCAATTTTAAATTTTAGTGCGGCTTAATTTACTGTACAGGTCGTCCACTTAACGAGGCTCATCTTTTAAGTCAAAATTTCCGGATTTAAATTTTCTGTACCACCGTTGCCATATTATGTCATCTCATACGTCTCCATAAATGTTGCAAATATTTTTTGTAGCGATAGTTGCGTTTTTCTTGGAGTGAAACTGAAAGAGTATGCAGTTTTGCAAATGTTATTCTGAAGGAACAAATTCGGCCATTGCCACTGTACTTTTTTTTGTATTGAACGTAGACGGAGACTTGTCTTGACAAGCACAAAATAAAATAACACGTCTTGACTCGTCAAATAACTAAAAACAACTAATTCTAAAACTACCCATATTGAAAATACAACATGACTTTTTACTACACCCAATATAAAGTTGATATCGAGTGCGGTTTATATTATTAATTGATCATCAATTTCTTTAATATGAGTTTGATTTAATTTCGTTAATATAAAGTTTAACTCGATTTTGAAAAAGGATCGTTCTTTTATGATATTGTTGCTTATGCAAATATAAAAAAATAAAACGAGGAGTCATGTCCGACAAACACGGAGGATGACGCATCGAAACAGTGTTGTTTTTGCCCAAAAATTCGTCTTATATATTTAATATGTTTCTAAATTTAAAAAAATCTACATATTTCTTATTAAACCTAGTAGCCTAGGTTGCCTCGTTGGCGATTAAGTCTTCAAGGTTGTTCATTGATTTTACGAAATACATTAAAAAAAATAGAACATACCTTATGATAATAAACCAGTTCTCTACGAAAGAGATAATTCCCCCGTTATTCAATATATCTATTCAAATGAATCAATTACTTTAAGTACACTTTGTGAAAAAAGTCTTTGTGAATAATTTAATTTTAAATTAAATATAATTGATCCATAAGCTATCTAATCACGGCGTTGATTGAGGATTGACCATGTTTGCGTACCTACAATCTGGATGCCACTCGATCCATTATACAAGGTCATCGAATGATCTAATTCGTTGTGTACACATCATTGAAAACACGATATCTCGTATCGCACTATTGTCGCTAATTCCTGCCATTATCGCCCGTCAAAATTAACGCCGTACTATCGGCCCACGGCAAACAACACATGGTTCTAATCCTTAATCTAATTACTCCACCTAACCCTGCTAGATTTCATGCACATACCCGTGTACATACCTAAACGTATGCGTTTGTTTGCACGGCTCGTAAATAATATCGCAAACATTTTAATTAAATTAATTAAAGTGTCTAAATAGCGACGCACCACTTTAACGGCCACCGCAATTGAATGTGCGACCCGCGGGCGCTCGTATGATAATTGGGCTGATGCTGAGGTCGAAGGTTAAATTCCGAATGCTGATTAAAACAATCAGTTTTGATAAAAAGGTCATTTTTAATATTTAAAAATATGTCTTTATTAATTTTACATGTAATAAGATTGGTAAGATAACAAATTTGCGTTTGTTTTCTCAGCTAATGTCAAAATTTATGAAATAATTAATAAATCTGTCAATGAAAATTAGTACAAACTTAATTAGCTTTTTTTCATAAATAAATATATGTTCATGGTCAAAAGTGTGATGAAAATCGCGGAAATGCAATTTTACAGCAGTGTGTTGATAAAAAGTTTTTGATAAATTCAGAGTAGGAAATTAATGTCAGAAATTCTTATGTTTTAGAGAATCTTTTTATATTATTGACGATCTCTCCTGAAGAGTCTTTTATTATAGATGAACGAGGATACTACCAGTGGAAACAATAACTAAGGCATGGTGGTTGAAGGAAATAAAGCTGTCGTGGTTTCATGACATTGTTAATAAAAGTAAAAAGGAAAATCAGAAAAAAGGGTCTCACATTTATAAAAAAAAAACTACTTAGAGAGAAAGGAATTAATATAGAAAATGGCGTAGAAATGTATAGTCAATTAAAAGTATATAGACTGGATGAAAATCTTATAAATAATATTTTTCTAAGCCTGCACAGAATAAAAATGCCATCTCAGAATAAAAATATAAAAAGACAAAAAATATAAATTAGTAATGACAAATGATCGCGCTAACCCTTTCCACTCTGTCCACTCTTAGACGAATCAATGAGTTACTCTCATTATATTTTTTTTACAAATTTAAAATAAATATATATATTCATTGGGAAAATCAATAAGAAAAATCTAAATGGTTTGATCTGATATCAGATTAGGAAAAGGTTTTTTTTTAATTAAATAAAACGTGATTCACGTTGTTCGCTAAAAAACATTTTGGGCCAATACGTCTGCCTCACGGATTGGAAAAGATTAAAAAACTAAAATGCTCTGTACATTCTTTGTTACGAGTCAGAAAATTGTTTAAAATTTATATTGATATTCTTAAGTAAACATAAGTTCAAATATCTAATTAAATATTAAAATGAATAAACACGTCTTTAAAAAAATCTTATTTTAATTACAATTAATTAAAAAAAGCCATTTCTATCACTTCACTATAAAAAAAATGTTGTTAATTATATCATTGTGTATAAAAATATAAAAATAATATTATAGCTTAAACCAGAAAAATCAATAAACAGCTGTGTTTTATATATATATATTTTAAGCTTTTAAATAAATTTATATTATTATTTATTGTGCCTAGTTTCGATATAGCTAGTACGTTCAGTAAGTCAAAATAAATTGAAAAAGAACGATGGCTACTTTTTTCATCAGCAAGGAACCATCACTGTACTGTACGCTTTTTTAGTGGTACTTACCCTAAAAGCATAGTTAAACTTTAAGCCAGTTTCGTCTGCTTTACTACCCGTAATATACTGTTGCTATGTTTGTTTCTTGTACGCGTTGAATTCGACAGCCTAAACAAAATTAACAATTATCTTAGGATATTATTTAAATAATTCATACTTACTATAATTGTATATACTTATATCGTGAACCCGATAATTAAATTATATATTTGTTTATCTACTCAACGTATCCTTTAAGCTTTTTGGGTTTATATATATATCATTCTTGTGCCAAATGAATAAATAAACGGTGTACCCAAAAAATGAATTTTTAAATAGAGTCCCTACTCTTTGGCTTCTGCTATTAATTGCGCTTAATTATTCAAACAAATTAAATAATAATCTATTCTGATATCCAAATATGTGCATATTTTACCACCGCTTATCTGCACGGCTGCCGACTACGCAAATGAATTTCGTGTTTGTTTTTAGATTATTTTATTTGTCTTAATTTTCTGATTTAATATATAAGACCATCCAATAAGTAATATTTTTTTTAAAGATACTTGATAGTTGTGGCAATGCAAAATAACCTTTTTAAAATAACTTATGGCTCTATTACAAGAAAGAGGGTGCTTAGAGTTTATTTATTTATTATTAAACTGTTATATTTTTTTGTTTTTCGTCACACGATACTATGCGCATTGATCTGCTGTATCTATTATAATGTTTTTTTCTTGTTTTTAGGATACTTTTATGTATAGAATCTATAGGATAATTTTATTTTAAGCCTTCTTTATACATATTCAAAATTCAACATTCAAAACACCATATTCAAACCATGTTTTATAAAAAATTCAATTCGGCCCATTTCCAAAAAGTTTTGTGACCCTTGCTATAAGATGTAAATTATTGTTTTATTAAAGTAAATAGCATTAACTAACCAGTAAATGTTGAAATTTAAGTCATTCAATTTTCAGCTCAATGTCTTGATTAATAAAAGAGTTTCACAAAATTTCGGTAAACCCTCCTCTGCGTATGTTTGACCGCGATTCGCCCCATAGGCAATGTATTAAGACATGAATTTTTAAAGCATGTTTTAAGTGGTTTAAACAAGTGATTTTTGTGTTTGTAAAAATACCACTGCTCAAGGATAGCTTTGTTCAGATAAATTCTGGCATGCAAGCACGTGTGTACTAATTTGTTGCTTTAATAGCCACTCATGAAAATGGCGGTCACAGAAGAGCACATTAGACATGTCATTACGAGTATAAAAAGGAACACTGCAGCAAACGCTGTAAAACATGATCGATATATATATATGGAAAAGTTATTTATAAATGTCAAATGCATTTGTGTATCATAAAACTATTACAGCGTTGTAATAATATTATTCAAAAGAGGTATATATAGTTGAATTATTATATTATTTCTTTTGAACCTACTTAGAAAATCGGGATTACTTATGGGATGACTTGGAAATGCACTGAATAGGAAGTAACCATAGGCCCTTTTCCGTCAACGCCACACTTGTCACGAGTGTCTACCTTTGTCAGATCTAATTTTGAATAATAGTTGCTATCGAATGCAAAATTTGATTAGGGCCCGGTTTATAATCAGCCACTGTGTACCAAGCCCTACCCAAAGGAGATATAATGGAGATTTATGAATGTAATATATTAAAACCATTGTAACGATATTGACGAAGGCTTATCTTAGCATTTCTCGAATCACTTTCGTGCCGGCTGGGAATTCCGACAATTTATGTATCGGATAGGACGATTGATGCTCGACAAATATTTGCCCGGTTCTATTAAACGTCCAATTATCTTTTTTTATATTTTAAATATAATCAATATCAGAAAAAAATGTGAGATCTCTCTCTTAATGATAATGTATATATAATATATAATTTATAACAATATTATATATATATAGATATAGATATGCTATCTTATGTAAAGCAGATTACTTAATTATAATTGTAAATACATGTTAACTTCAATTCGCATCATCATTCTGGAGAATTTCATATGCAAAATTATTCTGAAAGTCGCTCAACTACTTCCTATAATGCACAGAGCTAAGTAACTTTAACATTTCCTGCAAAGATTGCATGGAAACTTTTAATAAATAATTCAATGGCGCAAGCATCATCGTATACGTTTTTGAAACTATCTACGTTTATTTCCGCAGAGTAATCCCTTAAAAGAATAACTGTAATATCATACGTTGTTTTGAATCGTTCTTTTGCAAAGAATGGATTAGTCCCTCTCTGCGGCGATGGAGCAGACATAAGTACACTTAGAGACAAAGTTAAAAGCACTGATTTATTCATTACAATGACTAAAAGGAGAAAGTTGTGGAAGCTTCTGAGCTACGTTTCAAAATAAAGGATTTTCTCATAGATTTTCTTTCGGTGGAAATGTTTCAGACATTATCTTCAGCGCGGTGCTCATTCCCTGACGTTAAATATTAAGAAATGTTTTTACTCTGCGAACTCATTATGTGTAAATAAGCCAGATAACTCAGCATTAAAGAAATAACGATGTGAAAAATATATTCGCGGGTATGGTACCTTCATCCCTTGTTTGAATTCCAGCGGTTTCTTTCATCTAACCCCGTGCATTTTAATCTCAAAATATTCTCTTTGTATAATTATATGATGGAATAGCTAACATGCGACATCCTCAGAATTTTAACATAAAATATTCAACTAAAATGTTCAAGGAATGCATTTAAATTTTGATAAATGTGAGATTTACGCACATTATAATATTGTAATATTCATAAATCTCGCAATTTTTTTTTACAATATTCCTATTTTCATATTTTCGAGCCTTAATCTCTGGCGTCGGCACAAAAACGGACTTAATCCCAGCTGAAAACGATAAGGGGCTAAGTTTTGCAGAGTTCGTTTCATTATTTTCACGACAATGAAATATTCCTGTAAGACGAGCACTTATACGAAGACTACGGTTAAATATATATTTGTGACATGATATTTTTTTATTGAAAAGCTTGCGAATGTGGGGCAATCTATCGATGTCAACCCGCACGAATATATCGTGCCCAATGGGATCAAAGGCACTATTCACAAAGCTCGTTACATATTCAATCGGTACTGATACAATGAAAGCTCATTACAGTAAACGTTGATAGGCAACGGACGGCGAATCGTTAACCAATCTGTGAATTATTAAACACATTCTAAAATATGCTTTCGACAATAAATCATGTTTATTTCGGTTTGTTTAATACTTGTGTTAATTCGGTTAGTATTTCTGAAACTTAATTAAGCATGCGGCTATGTGAAAGCTCTCCGGTGGCAGGAATGCAGCATCACACTTAATTAATTTTATAGTTGGAATGTTGCGAGGCGTGAATAATACAATTTTTATTAAACCCCAAAACTTTGTATCCCAATAGTTATCAGTTCCAAATTATGTATTGTTACGTTCAAAGTATTGCTCAAAGGTTTAGTTAAATAACTAACCGCTATGGGTTAATATCGGGTCATTGGGGTACTTGTTCCTAACTTTGTCAACTATCTCCACGAATTGTTCTAATAATAATATCAAAGGATGGTGTTTCCAGGTATGGCACAGATGTTTTTAATGGCATTCGTCATATCTAGACCATCTCTAATTAATTTAATAATATATACAACGCAAATATTCAATTTATGTAACATTTTCATGTAATAAGCCCATATTTTATATATAACTGAGTTTTAACGACATGCACTATAATTCTAAGTCGACGACATATTTATTGCATAAAATATTACACTTGCAAACCATAATTTTATAAGTTTCGCACAGTAATTTAGAATATTATTTTGTATTTAGTACGGTCATATGCAATATATAACGTTTTTATTAACATAGTTATTTTATTTTATTTGAATCGCCGACATATAATATTAAAATAAGTTTATTTTGACCACATCTTAAGTTTAAATGCAAAGGTTAGCCATAAAATAGCTTTTGATTTTTTTTAATGTTTATGTTAGATCAGTTTGTCTAAGCATAATGCAATTGTGATATTTATGATGTTCAAAAGATGCTCGATACAGTCAACGTTTTAGAAAATTGATATTTATTTTCAAGCGCCGCTAGCGATGTCCTGAAGGTCCTAATCGAACCTTTGTTGAAATATTCTTAAAATGAATATCTACATTTTGACTGTGACGGAATATTTTTTATATAAAATGAATGCCTTGAACTTTCTGGACCTATTTTCGACATGTATTTTTTTGAAACAAAATCAAAAAACCTTTTTTTTTATCTAATGATAGAGGAGAAAAAATAGGTCGCCTGTAATAAAGGAAACAACACTGTGCTGGATAAACAAACCCATTCACCATCATAATAATGCTCTGTGTTTGGTAAGAAATGAAGGGTATTGTCTATCTTGAGTTGTTGTAGATGATGATGCATGCTGAGTGAACAATTAGATCAATTACTCTTGGTGCTGAGAATAAACGATCGAATAAGTTTTCACGACGATTTCATTTTGCTATTATGATAAGGTTAAAATTGTAGAAATTTGATTTAATGTTTCATATTTCTCATTATTAAATTATTAAGAATAAAATAACTTCAGCAAAAAATAGAACAAAAAATAGCGGAAAATATACATAAAATTTCATTGAAACCTAAGAGATTTTATTCTGATGGTAAATAATTATAAGTAATCATTATTTATATTTATAAAAAAATATACCTTTTATACACACTGATTTCTAGATAATTGAAATACATAAATCAGGCATGTCTACTTGTGATCTAATTCAAAATTTTGTATTGCCAACGTTTTATATATTTTAAATTCTGTTACTATAAATAAAAAAAATGGATTTTGGAAATTAAAGAAAATGGGAATGGTATATCTGAATTTTACGATAAACAATGACTTTTAAGAGATATAACAATGAAATGAAATTAATTAAATCAGAACAAGGTGACAATAAATTGATTACAGAAAGTTGTATCAGAATATAAAAGCTTTTATAACAAAGCTTGAGCTTTATTCAAAACAACTATTGATAAAGAATGACATTCACTTAAAACAATTAAATGACTTTAATAACAAAAATAAAAAAAATGGTAAAATGTTCTAATGAAGCTACAAAATTATATGACAGATTGACATTCGATCACAGATTTTCAGTGCAAACGCATGTGGAAAATTTCACAATTTTATCAACCCATTTTATATGAAAGTCAAATATGCGCCTCCAAATATACAAATGAGAATTTTAGACTTGCAATCATGCTTTGAGATAAAAGCCATATTCGTAGGGAATACACGAATTTTATCAGAACTAAACCCTTAACCTTTTCCACTCCGTAGCCAGACGCATTGTCCCAAAAGATTTTTTAGCAAAAATAATAAACCATATTTTTTCCTACTTATTAAAAAAAAGTCTTTTATTGAATGGAATATCGGATCCAACCCTATAGATGTTTCTTATTCATTTAACCAATGAAAATCTATTTTATGTATTCTGAAAATACAATTAATAAGAGTAGAACGTAGATTTGAGTGGTAAATGTAAAATTCCAAAATTAAAAAAGATAAATTTCCAACATGTGATCATCATGGATAGACTTTTATATAAGATTTTTTTATATGAAAAATATATTTCAATTATAAAGTTAAGTAAAAAAATATCTTTTTACATCTTATTCAATAAGCCGAAATTAAGTTTGCCAGTAAAATATGAAAAATTGAGAGAGAAAATCCAGAAAATACTTTTTAAATAAGTAATTGTGGCTTTGGCAGATCATAACTCGTCATAATTTTCAAACACGTGAATCAACAAACGCAATTTTAACGATAAATTTATTAAGCGGCGCAAATTCTTGACGCGTTTTTAAATATAATAGGACGTATTTGATTTGTTTTCGTTATGCAAATATTTATATTAACAGTAAAAAATTCTTATTATATTTCAATGCGTCTCTTCACACGCAAAATAATTTCTTTACATTTCGAAAATATGCATCTTCTGATATAACATAAACTTCTGATATAATATAAACATTCGGCGCTCACTCTGCGATTTTATAAAATCATACGACCGCGTCAAAGTCTATTCATGCATACTTTTTTGTGACATCTTCCCACAGTCCAAGTTTAATATGTGTATATACTATATTCGAAAAAAAGAGCAATATGTCCCAAAATATATTTACATAATAAATATATGTTGTATCAATATATATTGTATATAAAAAAAATGGCTGAGCTGCATGTATAATTTTCACGAATATCGGTTACGTACTAATCAGTTATATTTTCTCACCCAATGTGGTCGTAAATTCAAGTATTTCCACTTAACAAAATTATTTTCATATTTTCGCCATTATATTAATGTGTGTATATGGAGAAAATTGAGCATTGCGTGTGCAAGTTTAAGACATATGATTTGTTTCACACGCAACCTTTAACATACGCGATATATGAAACTCGATACGCATCTGATGGTTAAGAGCAATCGATCGATACACCTATGCAATATTTTCCGCAAATACGTATATATTCATAGATTTAAATATATAACGATTTGATACTGCTCGTCACATTCCTTATTCCATTATGCAAAAGTACCTCCGAGGGTAATTTAAAAGTTGAATTCATTCTGTCGTTCTGAAAACGCTGCGGCAGACAGAGCTGAGGAAATTAATCCATAAAATAATACCGGCTCGCGGAAAAACGGCATAAATCACTCTTATTATAAACGCTTAACTATATGATGAAATATTGCCATCGCTTATTTTTTATAATAATGAACGCATTTTTCAATTATAATTTTTTAAGCGAGCAATTATTGTGTTGTGAAATAATTGACTCAACAATATAATCTGCAAAGACGTTCAATGGGACGGATACCATCAATAATAAATCATCAGAGCTCAAATAACTGAGCTGATATTATTATTCATTCATAACAATAACGCGTATAATATAAATTTAGAAATTTTGGATGAATGAAATGTATTTATTTATATTAATAAATGTGCTTGTTTCAAAATTTCAATATATGAATTTTATAATATTTATGCCACAGTGCGAATAATTAGCAATGCATTGAAATTTATTTTATAAATACTAAAATAATGTTCAACACTAACATTATCTTTTTCCTACACAAGTTTCCTTGAATATAATAGATAAATATTAAATATGAATAGAATCTTTTCAGGTCGGCGTTTACCTTTATTATTATTCAAATGTTGTATTTGTATACAATATATATAAATGCTATATCGAGAACATGATAATATTAGAATGATTTTTTTGTAGTTACTAATATTATCCCCGGGAAAAATTAATATTGACAAAAAAAAGATAACTCACCTGTCAAATTATTTTGATAGTCATCGTGATGACTCGGTGATTGAACAATAGCTTAACTCAAATATATAAACTGTTTTGTATTTTTTTTAATTACATATTTCACTGTGTCCACATAGTTGTTAATAGTTTCAATGGGAAAGTTTTCGTGTTGGGTTTGGAGTGGGAGCCGGGAAACGAGTTGCGCGTGATACCTCGCCGAGAGACTGCGCTGAACTAACTCGGCACTCCAGCGTGGAGCCCACTTTTGCCCAAAACTCTATCCTCCGTCCCTCTCCGTCCGTATTCTGCTCTTGGGATCCCGGGACGCCAACATTAACGCTTTTCATGACCATTGTTACTTATGTACTCACCTGTTCTCCGTGTCCCATCGGATTCTAAATCATCCCCAATTCCGCCAAGTGTCCAAAATTTGTACTCCACGGGAATGGGGGAGGGCGGGACAAGTTTGGCAGTTGCCGGAAAATTCGACGTCGCGGGGGAAATTATGCATTTCCACACGCACGTTGAGCCGGCTCCCACGTTTCAACTTTTATAATCAACCGCTTGTATATTAACATTTACTTGTTATCGCTAAGTAAATTTAATTTTCAACTTATTCTTAATATTAAATTGGTATGTACACATTTATGCTTTTCGTTTTCTCATACAATAATGAAATTCATATAAGAATAATAAAATTTTAATTTTTATTTAAAAATATCTGAATATTCTGTTTATCTTAAAAAAATAATTTTGTCCCTGTATAAGAAATTTCCGTCAGATATAACGTAATCTTGTTCCGGTGTTTTTTCAATCTTCATAGCAATTCCAGAAGGAACGCAATTTTCGATTTTGAAATAACACAGTTCACTAAAATTAACCAATACACCTTGGCCTCGTATAACACGGTCATATGGTTTGACAAAAACGTCGTGTAATTAAATAAAAAACCGTGTTATACGAAGTTTGAAATTCATAATACACGCAATTTCTTCTTGAATTTTTATATCATGTAGTGAGAATCGCATCTTAAAATTTTCTAACCATCCTCTACTAGCAGAAAAATTAAAATTGTTTAGTTCTTTTTATATTATCGTAATTTGTTAATGCTCTCTTTTGAATAATGTTTCTGTCTATAGGTATGTTTTTATCATCGCAAACTTCTATCCATATCATAGAGCCTTTTCAGCTTTTCTGTTATTACAAAGCGTGTATGCGCAGTATTTGTCTTACTAATAGATTATTTTTAAATTGTGGTGTACAAGAAATGTCACTAATCATCAACCGTGTTCTATAAACCTGTGTTAAACTAGGCCAAAGTGTACTTTATTATTTGTACGTTTTTCAGACACAAAATATTTATATATGTATTTTCAATTTCTCGCGTTGTCACGTCCTTGTGTTCATTGGCGCAAAAGGACATCATTTTATGTCACAATAGCCACTGACTAATGGGTAAAAAGTAAAGAAAATGGTGAAATTTGTCATCCAACAGCTGCTTTAATTCACGGGGGCTTACGTACTTATGATCCCAATCTAGAACGAGCTTTCAAATTCCAACGGGACGTATGGCTAATTTTCAAGAAATGTATAAACAACTCGTCAAACACAAAATAAACACAGGAGTGCATAACAGATTTACTAATGAAAAGAAATTTAAAAATACTGGACAATAATAACAGATAAAAAGCTTCATTAGATTCTAACACGTTAGTATATTTTTTTTTCTTAATTCAAACACATATGTATGAATAATATTATGTATTTCAATAAAATGGTTGTTTTATTTTTAAAAAAACATGATTTAATTTTGGGTAAAGTAATCTTGATGGAACGTATTTACCGTGTAAAATATGTGTTTATTGTATAATAATATTAAATGAAATTCATTAAAACAATTTATTATTTTAATTCATCTACAACGAACGTGTTATCATGCTTTAAAAATCGAATTTGTTGTTTTAAAATTTTAAAATAGAATAAGTGAAAGCCTTAACCGCGAAAACTGAATTCAATTCAAAATAAACAATTCATCGGCTGACAAAGGAGTTTAGATTCTGCGAATCCAGAATTCATGACTATATGAAAAAAATCGGAAAAGCTTAGCGACGGAATGTATGGATTCTGCAGAAACTGAACGACGAATATAAAGTGCCGCAAGTGTTCTGAAGAAAAGTCAAAGAAATGTGCTATTTTTACACCTTTTGCAACCGGGTAAGAAAAATAAGTGCCACAGGATAATCGTTGTCGTGAAATATAATGGTTTGTAAATAAATGTGAACGAAATTCACAGTAATATTTTTCACTTCAGTTATATTCCACTGCGAAATTCTTTAACCTATTTAACGGCGAATCTTATTGTAGATTAACAGTATTTAAAATTACAGCTATAAACGAGCTTTTATCAACAGAAACCACGTGTTCTTACAATCGATGATGTGCAATAGAACGCTATTAAACTTGCCATGGACAAAATCAAGGAATTGGACTGGAAGTTGATATCTCACCCTCCATGCTCTCCCGATATTGCCCATTTCGACTATCATATTTTTCAGTTCATGTGACATTATACGGAGGAAAATAACAGCAATATAAATAACACGAAAAAGAACATTTTCGATTTTTTTTAAGCAATAACAGATAGTTTTTATAAAAAGCTTATTTTAACTCTGAATATAGTGAAAATAGTGAATGAAGCAAAGTTTAATTGATCTTTTGAAGGATCCTTTGTATGTCGTACTGAAAAAATAATAATCAAAAATATAAAATGCATCTTTGTTGCATTCATTTTATGTAAATTTTAACTATTGTGCAGATCTTTATATATAATCGTAAAAAATATTTTTTCAGAACATGTGATTTTGTCTAACTATTTAAAATGGCCAATATTATTTGAATGACTGTTGTCCAATTTTTGTGCGAGCGCCTAAATTGTTGTGCTTGGTTCTGAAACAACTAACGCCTTCAGTTGGACATTATCTGCTGAAGAAAAATTACCGCAATTCTTTTCATCAAGAAAATTGTTACAAGATTACATCACAAATAATTTATTTTTATAAATATAAATTAAATAAAATAAAATAATAAAACCAATTATTTTCTTTTTAACTGAATGATTATTCCCATTATCGCAATAATTCAAAAAATAAACCTCTTCAATTTAATTGCTTAAAAAAATATATTTCTCTCAACTATAGTAAAATATTTTTTATATAAAAGCAATGATCTATTGAAAAGAGTGGATCGTTTAGAATATTGCTTCACAAGCGTCTCACTCGTCTATAATATTTCGAAAGTTCGAGTTGTTCAATACCATAAATTCGGCCATTACGTAATTTTTCTCAGGCCCCTCAAACGCTTTCTGAGCATCTAGGGGAGGCACTCCACTCAACATTGATTAACGATTTGTTCTGGATTTGAATATATTAAAATATTGATAATGCATGCAAAAACCGATGTCATATCGAAATTTTACAGAGTCGACTTATTAAGCGACCCCCATTAATCAATTTGTAAATATAGTACATTTTAAACGACCACGAACGATCATAAATTGTGCATAAAAAAGGATTTGGTCACATTTTCGCAATTTATTGCAGATAAAACGGCGTTTTGTACATTATCGATGGCTTAACGCTTTATAAGTGGCATTTTGAGGAAATACAGCGCGGAAAATAAAATAAATTATATCAACGCCAATATAAATCGCATTAAATCTGGATTATTCAGTTAAAAGTGTCTCGGCTCTCCAGACCTTTTAGCTATCCCCCGAATAACAACCTGGACGCCCTTTTCTTCGCCCATAAGAAAAGGGATACAAACGCATAAAACCCCGGTATCAAAAAAGCCGCTTGATGGATTAAACTCTGAATCTTTAAATTATTCATTCGGAATCGTGTTGTAATAACATTTTATTTATAATTTAATGGTTATTTCATTGATATTTCCCCTCGAGTAAATAAGTGCGTCACTATCTTGCAAGAATCATATTCAAATGCAATGGTATTAAAAATTGAATGGAGCAAATGGCGACAGGAAAACGTCCACGTATTTCGAATACCTTACACTGGTTCCAAGTTCCATATGATCAAGTCACAGACGGGCAGATGTCCCCGTATATTGCATTAGACTTGCGTTATCACCCCGTGCTGGAAACATGTCCGGGAAACTCGAGCAGAAAATTGTATCAAATTAATGCAATAACACAGTCATGCCACTGTACGTAATCAAAGGCTTTGTTGTCACGGAGAATAGGTGCTATAAATCCGAACGGATGATATTGTTATCATATTATTACATATTAATATATACAAAGCTCGTGATTTGTCAGTGTATAATATTACAATTTATCTGTGTCAATATGCGATATGTAAAAATCAACCAGATAAATCGGATGACGCGGTTGAATCTAAATTCGATACGACATTTATGATAACTTATCGAAATATGTCAAATAATATTAATTACGTTATGGAATGTGTATAAAATAAGAAATGCGATTCTGGGTCGATTGATTTTTACCTACTACGCACAAAAATATAATAAATCACGATTACGATTCCGACTCACAGCCCTGGAATTAAAGATTTTTCTTTTAAAGTTTGTTCTGACGACTCTGGCGTGTATTGATATGTTTTCTATTTTTATTTAAATATATTCCCATTATATGTTTAATATTATTTCGCTATTTAGGGCTCGAGAGACTATTCTTAAAATGTCTGCATCAGGTTTATTAAAAGCGTACTTATACAGGTTTTTCTTTTCAAATTAACCATGTTGCATTCAAATGTCTCATGAAAAAGGGTTCATTTGAAATGTATAAGAGTCAATTTGAAATGCAAAAGTGTTAAATAAAAGTGAAAAACCCGTATACAAATTAAAAACTTAATATTGTATTAATATTTCTTAAACAAGAAAATAAATATAGGTATAAATATATTTTTGACATTGCTTCTTATTAGAAATTTAGCTAGTGATTACAAATTGAGGTCGATGTTAGTTTATCAACATGAAAATCTCACAGTATTGCAAGGGAATGATAAAGAATTGCTAGCAATCATCTAGAAATCAAATAAAAAATTGACTGGATTACTGCTTTAATATTTAAGGATTAGTTCATATTTCATTTCGTTCAGAGAGTTCAGCAACATTGTATAATTTACAATTTAAAGCACGATTAATCCTAGACAACGCTTCTGGACATTCAAAATCTCGCCAGAATGTGGACCCAAAAATCGATGTTGTGTTTCCTCCTTCTAATACCACCTGCCTTATACAGCCCTTGGATTAAATATTGATAGCTGGGTTTAATAGTATATTCAAAATACATATTTTAAATATATTATTGATAAATATATATCTTAACACAATCCCTACAAGGTGAAGAGCTGGCAAAAATGCGCTGAAGCCGTTCGCCGAAATTTAGCGAATCGTAATTTTTTACAAAAATAATTATAACTCTTTTAATAATCAAGATATTGATCCGAAAATTGCTTGAACTTCAACATTTACTGGACAGACGAAGGGCCGAATTTAATTTTTCATAAAACATGGTTTGAACATGTTTTTTTGAATATTTATATAGAATACTTGTGTGTGAATTTTAAGATTATTAGCCGTTGGATCACTGGGGTTGCCAATATTTTTTATTATCTAAAACAGCAGTTTTTATAGCTCCGAATGGCAATTTCTAAACACACTACTTGTAAAAGAGCTTTTGTATGCACTTGCCGCATTTGCCCAAAATCTCCTCAAGGTCTAACCATTTTTTTCTGTATAGCCACCACTATCAAATATTTAATCAAAAAAAATATTTGAGAAAACAAAACGTTGTACAAGTTACAGCCGATCAAATGCGTAGTGTCGGCTAGCATGTTATATGCGCGCCCCGGACATACACAAAAACGCGTCTGACCTGGAATCTACGTCCCCCGTAGGCAATGAGTTAAAATGCATATTTTTTGCATTCCGCTTATATCGAACATTTAACATTCGCACACGTTTTCAGGAAACATGCGTGTTTCTACTAATCTTTCAGTATTTATTTTTATTAAAATTTACTATCATTTATAATATTTGACTATTTATAATTATTTTCCCACTTATATATAATTATTTTTTCTGTGCAAATATTTTTAAGTGCAAACTATTATAAAACGCGTCGAAACATTTTATAAAAAAAAAGAGATTGGAAAATCGGATCGGAAAAGCCGTACAAGCTAGCGAGCTTGATCGACGTATATTTAAAATAATAACAGAGTTTAATTAAAATTATTTAATATAAGTTACTAAATAAGTATTTCAAAAATGTAAGACGTTGAGTGAAAATGAGCGGTGGAAAATCAAATTTAGCAATGACATTCTAGTAACGATCTAATTAAGTATATTAATACTTTAACAAAACACGTGCTATATATTTTTTATCAATAATTTATGATACCTTAATTAATTTATACTTCTAAAGAATGATTAAAAATTACAATTTTATTCATCTCAGAATGTGAAAGCTGATGTAGGAGTAAAAAGCTTATTATTTGTTTTTAAAATAATAAAATATTAAAGAATTATCTAGCATACTTGAAAAAAATATGTTTTCACATATATTATGGAGAATAAAAATACAGATCTATTATCCAAATCCTAAATAATATTCAGGCTCTTTCCTGTGACGGTACTAAACGAGTTTCCTTTGCTTCACACCCTCTTTGGTATATGGAAGTGAGGTACATTACTAGGGTCCCATGTAATGAAGAAGACTAGAGGATATTACGTACTAGAATATTGCACCAACCCCTCATCATCCTATGAAGAATATCAGTATATCAGTCGCTTTATCTCGTGCATATGATACAAATGAGATCGTGCTCCTCGAAGATATGCCTGGATTTCCTTAAGCAAAACACATATAATCTCATTAATAATATTAAATCGAACTCTATTTTGTTGTCTTACATTAAATACGGATCTTTATATTTTTACTGGCCTAAATTCTCTCTTGCTTTTAGATGTGCCACTCGGTTCGTATAGCACTTTCGTGTCTTGTTCACACCACTCCCGTCGCTTCCGGTCTGAAAGCTTTCAGATCACACCGACATCAACACACTCGCTCGCCGAATAATTGCACAATCTGTATTCGCGCTTACTCCGAACTGGTAATTCCGTTCAGGTGTGTTCGATTATGTTATCGGCGCGCTTTTATTTCGTTTGATGACGTACTCGAATTGTCGGATACCTTAAGGGCGTGATTTCCAATACCGTATATGTAAATAATTATCGACCTTATCATCTGCCCTATTTATGTGAGAGGGAACCTGCTGAATTCTATTTTCAATGACACAATATGGCCGATATCGATTCGGTACCTAACTATCGTCTAATTGTTTCATACATATTTGATATAGGGGCAATGGCGTATATAGAAATACAATAAAAGATTTTGATGAGGTTTATGAAGCATCATACAGAATCTGAAATAAAATTTAACGACGCAGAAAATATGCCCAAGTTCGAAAGCTCGAACTCGAAATACCGGACCAACGGTTGCGAAGCAAATGGATAATTTCTATAAATTATTATATAGTAATATGATCACATTTGTCCTAGATATTTATTTTAATATTATTTATAATCAACTGACACATGAGACATTTTAATTACTTACAATTATTTACATAATTTTATTTAAGATCGCGATTCTCTCATTGTGTAATTAAATTGTATTTGCATTAAGTTTCGTCTAGACGAGCTATCTCCAGATTTTACATAAAATAATTATTCTTAATATTGAACAATTCAATATTATGTGGATAGATACAAAAACGCATAAGCTGATAAACTGTCAAATAAAAAATATGTATGGCAATTTAATCGAATAGAAACGCTCATGGAGTGTATCAAACGGATATAAATTTTTAATATAGGGTCATTTTGTTGGAACAATGAAATAAGCTTAAAGTTCAATAGGGATTTTAAGCTTTGATATACGTGCATACACACATATAAGCTTTGTTCATAATTTTAGTACATTTTTTCGTAAAAATATATTTATTATTCGCATTAACTTTTGCAAACAAATAACTAACGATCTTATGATAATTTTATATCAACTTTTTCGAATGTGATATCCATCGAGAGCGGCCAAAAGCACATCTACCTGCGTGGTTATTAACACCCGAAGAAAACCCAAAAAGAAACTCTCCCATTCTCTCCTACCCAGCGGTGAAAATTTATTCCATAATGAAGTTGTTCCCGGTGACTTTTTACCGCTCGTTTGTTAGAAGAACTAACTAATATGCCGAGGTATAAAAAATGGCAACTTCGGAATATTTTTTCCCTTAGTTTGGTGAAAAATAAACCGAAAGAATATTACGGCGGTGGTCCTAATTGCTCGTTGGTAATTTGGCTCTGACTGCTCGTAAAACTGGTTACATGACAGCGAGTAGACTTTACTAATATGTTTTCCCAAGCCAATTCGCCAAATTCGTATTTAGAACTTGCAAATTAAAACTCGTTTCAATTACGTTACGATTTTTTGTATCTCCATCACCTGGAAAATGTATAAATTACCAAAAGAATCCAGATTAAAGATACTCTTACGGGCGGAAAAACACAATCGAAACCTTTCGGGATATGTTTTGTAATCAATGAAAACAGTTTTTTTATGCGCGTACATGTTAGGCGATAAATCTTGCGGATGTCCGTTACATCTGTTTTGCGGATTTGCAAACCGGTGTTGTTAGAATTGTTGAATAGGAAAGAAAATTTTATTATTTTCTCCTCAAACAATAAACTACACATCTCTAGAATAACATGAAATATTACGTAATATTTTTCTTATTATTTAATGTTTTGATCTGAAATACAGCATACTTTTTTTACGCGTATATTGTTTCTTACAATAAACTTTAAAATAAATCCATTTAAAATAGCATCAGTCTTATATAAGTTTGATACGTTGCGTGAATTTAAAATGATATTAATATCACGACAAAATCTTAGTTTTGCAACAAATTGATTCTTCTAATATGCCCGAACAAAAAGTAAAAATAAATTTCATTAATTAAATTTAATACACACGTTCCATATTTATTAAATTCCGTAATTGAATAACACACGTGTATGATAATTTTATTTTTGATTAAACATTTACACATAAAATAAAATCAGTTACAGCTTTTACAACCGGTGATAAAATTTATTATTATTGATAATAAAGAATTGTTATTAGCTTGGATTTATTTTGTTTCTACCATGAAAACAATAGTTTATTTTTATCCCGTATATATTAATCCCAGTAATACTTTCTAAAGCCCCGTGCTTTTTTATCACGCTATCTCTTAGGTTTCTTTTCCTTAAAATAGTTTACCGTTAGTCTTAATTTATTTGTTTTAGCTTTAAGTAATAGCACCTCCACTTTTTCGTTGCTCCTATCATCTGATTACATGTTCTCTGAAGCGATTTCAATTAAATTTTCGTCGTCTAGTTTCTGAGTAGTATCTCTTTCATATCTTAAAACATTTACCTTTATGGAATATATCTAATAAGCGATCTGTGTAAATAATTTTAAAATTAATAATTAATATTATGTGTTCGATTAAAATGTTCATAAATTAGAAAATAGTATTATTTTGATGATATTATTCGTTGGGAAAAATGAGCATATTGCAAAAATAAAAAATTATGTATGTATTAGATTTATAGGAAATTTGAAGAAAAAAATATTCATCATAGTATGTATTCACATTGTCAATACTTCATTCTATTTATTCCAATGAAATCTTGGAAGGCCGAATTTACTGCATTGTGGAAATTAAATTGTTTTTCTAGGAAAAAAATAATTAAAATTAGTGGCGAAGTAATAGTTAATGGGGCAAGACCTGATAAATATGGTGGATGATGGAAAACTTCCAACTCAAACTATTGTAGTCTTGCCACTATCATTTGTACGATGTGCAGACTATTGTTTTCGTGCAATAGAATAGAAGTCAATCAGCGGACCAATCTAGACTGTTTTTCTCTAAGCTTTTGGATCATTTGGATCACCAAATACTCATCATCGGCTTCTTTGAATGAATATTTAGCTTTGAGCTGTATTTTCGTGGCTTTTTCTTATTTATCTTCTGTACTAAACATTTATAATTATTATTATGGATCCAATTACTTATCAGATATTACAATTTTATCAAAAATGAATATTTTTTGTCACTAGAAAACAACATCATTCAAGATGCCAAACAATGTTATTTGCTTTTAATTCAGATCGTGTAAAACCCATTTAACTTTTTCAATTTTCCGGTTTCTGTTGCTTCTATAACAACAAACATTAATAATAATTCATTGTCATTTTGATGTGAATCTGACTCGACAATGATTTTTAGTTCCACGTTTTAGTTCATCTTCATTTGATTTTAGCTGACCACGTAGTTCATTCGTGAGGTCAAAATTACCAGAAAAAAAAATCCTTACTATCTGTTGCATAGTAATATTAGTGGTCAATACATCATTAATACTCTGAGCTATCTACGATGCTGTAATTTTACGTAAAATATCAAAATTTCATATTTTTAGTGCGCAAAATGCCAGCGAAAAATAAAAAGCTATCAGCTTTGATAATTTAATTTACGACATTCACGATGACTTATTATTAAATTAAATAATAATACGACTTAATGTTAAATTAGAATAACCATAGTTAATAATATTTCTAAGTGCGAAGTATTAATATAAAATAATTTACAATAAACACGTGAATACATTTTCGATATTTACATATCGAGGCGAATATATTGAATACAAACAATTAAGTGCGAAATATCAAAATTAGATTCGATTCAAATGATTTAAGTTTTCAATTGGCGAAAATTACATTATGGAATATTGAACTTGCGCTGCCGAATTTTCCGCGACAAACTTTTCAATTAACCCATCACGTTGACAGTATCGACACGTTCGAGATATCGAAACGTTATTCAACTGTTTGCGCAACGCAATTTTCCATCATTGTGCAAACGATCCGAAATAACTTAATTCTAAATGTTACACACAAACAAACTTATCGAGTTAAATTCAAATTTAAATTTAACGCGCGAAAAAATAACGCAAACAACGTTGTCAGAAATGCCATGACCATTTTGTGGCATTAGTCCATCTCAACGCAAGCCGGCTTTAAATTGAACTGACAAAAAAAAGTCTCGTCAATATGACAAGATAAAGGACGACGTGTGAAAGGAAACTGAAAGATTATAAAGAAGTATAGAATGTTACAAGTGTGTCAGATACGATCTCGACGATGTGTCAGGTGGGTGGCAAAGTTGACGGTGTGTCTACGACCAAAAAAATTCTGGAGAATCAATACGAAATTGTATGAAAAAATATACAATCAAATATACGTCCAATATTTCTATATAAAATACGGCAGCTGATTTTATCTAATTATATTATACGATTTTATATGTATAGAAAATCGAACGGTTCTAGGGATGTTTAATAAACTCAGCATGTAAAACATTGAAATGTCAATTTGCAAATTATTAGATGACAGATCGGCAAACCGATACGACGACCTGGCTGTCGTCGAGTTGTTTGATATCTTTGACATAGAGCAACTTCGCTGTACACAATCCTCTGGGAATTGAACATTCCCATGACTCCAATCCACTTCATAATTTATTAACTAATATAAGTTTCGCGGTTTTGTGATAAAATTATATTTAACGACATTTAAATTTAATATTATATATTCCAGAATTACTTTATTGTTTTACATGGCGGGCGTTTTATGTGTTTTGATTTGTTTGCGCTGGTATAATAATTCCACGAGAGTTTTCCAATTTTTTAAATTATATTTAAGAAAAGTTTTTCTATTACCATTTCCTCTCGTTGTATTGTATACATATATATATATATATATATACCAAATCGTGGAAAGCAAGACGTTGCATAATTTACCTCGGTCCAATTCGCGAGACATAGTTTCAAAACTACTATCATTTAACTTTATACTTAAGAATTATGCCTTTAAAAACGTAATATTTTATATAGAAATATATTTAGTAGCATCATTTAAGGTGAAAGCTTGAATGTTTATAATTCAATTTAATTTTTAAAACATGCCCCCGATGCAAGAGCTTAATTAAATGCTGAATTTCGAAAAAATATTTCTTCATTTCAGCAAATATGATTTAATTAAAAAATGTGTATTTATTAAAATAAACTATGCTGATATTGTTTGCAAGAATTCGGCTTATTTTTGTGCGATAATGAGTTGTCAATTTTTTATTGAAATCCCTCGAAAATGGTATCCCGCTTGATTGCTCTTAATCATTGTGTCAATATGTATAACAATCTGCTATATCAGCGATTTATATCGTAAACAGATTTTTAATCACGATGCATATAAAATATTACTCTTAATTAAATCATATATTTTAATATTGAATAAATTAATATATGCGTAAATGTGTTCTCACAACTGAAGTAAGGAAACTGCAGTAATAGTGACACAGTTTCAGTTGATTCAATGCTTCTCCAAACTGCAAACGAAGTCAAATACGTCGAATTAGTTGAATTGCACGTTCAGCTATTAATACATAATGTCAGTCAGATCAATATTGCGGTTTAATTAAGGGTATGCATTGATTTTAATTATTGCCTGATTTTTTAAAGCCAAATTTCCATTAATATAAATGAATTAATCATTCTGAGTTCACAATTATTTTCAATCTCCTCGCGGAGCTAAGTGCGGTTTGATAGAATCCTTCATCATCAATCAACTTCATGTACAGTTGCGACTGAAACCTCGGAAATAAGTATCGGGCCGGTGATAATGGATGGGGTGTGAATATATCTTCCCCGGTATGACAAGTTCTGCTCTTGGAAATAAAATTAATACGTCTGACAAACTTGTCCGACGATATAAAATGGCTGGTGAAAAACGGTCCAATATATCACAGATGATACATCAGATCAATGATATGTAATTGGACATTGCTATCTGGATTGCAGACGCAGAGACATAGTGTTGCAAAAAAATCCATAAGTACCTCTACCGAAACACGAATTTATTTTCTTAATAATAATATATAAACATATTTATTATTTTGATAAGAATCATTTTCTAAATTTTATGATGAATCTCTAATGATAATAATGCTGTGTATGATAATAATTTTCTTATTCGAATTTTTTTAGGTTTTCCTCCTTAGTATTAAATTTAACTCACAATCAACTTGATGTATTTAAGCTTTGACCTCTAATCTGAATTCGAACATTGTTTAAAATAAATCTGAAACTGACAATGCTTTCCCAGAATCCACATTAGTATATTAAATCGTTATCTAAATACCGTTATAACAATTTTTTGGAATTGGATTTGTTTTAATGAACTTTTATAATATTAAAATAAATATTTATTTTATTTTTTTCATTATTAAAAATTTATATGGCAACTCTTCCGCCAATTTAATAGAATAATATATTTTTAGGTTAAATAAACTTAGAATATTCAGTTTATAAATAATTATTTCGTTTTTAAGACGTATAATCTAAGCCATGAGTCTGTAAACTTCCGCCAGCGAGCCAAATACTGGCCTATATCTCTCTTCATGCGCTGAAAAATATGAAAATCATATTTTGTAATTCGTCAAAATGCAACAAATCGTTTTGAATAAGCTGTGTCAATAATAAAACTCATTTGCTATGCATATATATTTATCAACATTTATCGACACTAATAGTATAGCTCAGAAGTATTGTTTTATTAAGATTTTTGTAAATACAGGCGGACCTCGACTTTCGCACATGATTGGTTCCTGAAAATGTGTGCGAAAGTTAAATGTTCGAAAGTAGAGGGATTTAAAAAAAAACAATTTTTATTTATCAAAAATTACTAACTAAATACATATTAAATAAAAAATATATTCTCTTAACTTGTCAAAGGTAAGTTGTAATTTACTACTTTTTTCTTTTCTTCATAGAGAGTTCTGTAACATGCAGTACTATTATGGATACTCCATTGGGATCACATTCTTCCATAATATTCAAAAATGTCTCGAGATGCGTAAAAGCTTCGTTCATGTTTTTTATTGTTAAGGTCTTGATGTTTTCTTCTGGTTCTTCTTTCTCACTTTCAATTTGTATACTATTTTCGTTCCCTCGTCGGTCCATTAGAAATTCATTAGTGAAGGGTTCGGAATGAGAATCAATCATCTCATTAACATCTTCACTGTTAAGCTTAGAAGGTTTATGACCAGGGGCAACTGATTCGTCCTTTGATAAGAATGTACGATTAGGCAACTTCTTCCAAAATAAACCAGTCTCATCTACATTGAATATTTGACTAGAGGTATATTCTCCATCTTCAATAATTTTGGACAATGACGAAATAAAGTCTTTTGCAGCATCTTCATCCGCATCAGCTGATTCTCCAGTGAATTTAATATTGTGTAAAGACTACCTTGTTTTAAAATTTGAAAACCAGCCGTTACTTGCGTGAAACACTGTGTTAGAATCTTCGTTTAGTCTAGCCTTCCAATCTTTATGCAAACTAAGAGCCTTAGCTTGAATCATTCAAGTACTCAGAGGGATGTTTTCTTGATTTTGATAACTTATCCACTAACACAAAGATTTCTCCATGTCATCCATCACTATGCCGTGCCTTTTGGAAACAATTTTTGAAAAAAAATATATTTCAAAAATGAGCGAAATAGCGAATTGTGCGAAAGTCGAATGTGCGAAAGCTGAGGTCCGCCTGTACTCATTTTCATATGAGATCAAACTACAAAATGAGTGGAAAATAATTCAATTTTTAAAATCCTTTCAACAAAAAAATGAATTAGTTTTAATTTAATGAAAAATATTACATTATTAATTATCATCTTTGTGTCATATTAGTATACTGTCTATAATTTTCACATATTGTATTACAAATCTTGTTTATTGTTTATAAATAAAAAACAATCTCTTGAAATTTAATGAAATTAAAATATATATTAGTAAAAGACTTCTATTATATATATTATGTAAATAAATTTTCGCCGATATGATTTGGATGGTACAATATTTATTTTTTTAATTAATTTCATTTAAAAATAAATAGATTGATAATTGCAATTATTCGTAGCTATACACCTACACATGTTTACGTATAGATGCTGCAACTGATATATACAATACATATTATACTCTGACCCATTTTCTTATCTACATATATTTTTTTTATAAATATTTACTATTACCAACGTCATCTTTATATTTAACAAACATTTCATTACAAACCTTCTGTATCAATAATCTGAGCTTATTGCAGCAACAATACAAACATATACAAAATAACTGCAAACATCTACGTATGAGAAAATATTTGTACGTATATATAACATATAATCAAAATACAGAGGAGCCTCGCTTAACGAGCATCATTCGTTCCGTATATAATACGATAATGCGTTAGATGCCGGAAAAATACCCTATACATTTTATATATAAAGTTTATTCAAAGAAAATTATATAATATATTAATATATACACTGTTAAAGTGCATAAATCAACTTGGAATGCGAATTCGATTTGCCGAAAACACAAAAAAAATCTATATAAGTACATAGTTGGTTATATATGACACATACCTTTTTCATTAGAAAGCTGTATAAAAACTTTTTGCCGACGCTTCAAAATTTGGTAAAAATGCGATACAGATATCTCATTTATTAAATTTATAGCGCACAATACAGTTTTTCATGGTTTTAGCATTTCTATTTTTGCCCAAGATGATTGTTGCTTTGCCGTTACCCCCTTCTCTTCTTCCTCTGACAAACTCTTCTTCTCGACTTGCTGTGAAACACAATGTAGCTTCATATGTTATCCACATCCAGCCCCATGGTCTTGACTAAATATACAATCTTATTGATCATCTTCCAAGCAAAAGTGCAGATTTTCTTGGTAACCTCTTCCCACGCCTCTTAGATCATCTCGAAACAACGGTGTTGAAAGGATATTTTCAAAATTGAGAAAGAAATTGTTACATTAAATCTCCTCCTAATAACGCTCCAAGAGTTCTTTAGTACTTCTAAACACATTGCCTACGGGAGGACGCAGATTCCACGTCAGACGCGTTTTTGTGCATGTCCGGGGCGCGCATATAACACGCTAGTCGATACTACGCGTTTGATGAGCTGTAATTTGTACAACGTTTTGTTTTCTCAAATATTATTTTTGATTAGATACTTGATGGTCGTAGCAATACAAAAAAAATGTTTAGACCATGAGCAGATTTTGGGTAAATGTGACAAGTGCATATAGAATCATTTATTCGAAATATTTTATGGCTCTTATACAAGGAGTGTGTTGCTGCCTTTTGTCAGGATTTTTTTCAAACATTTTGTTATCGGTAGGATACTTAGTTTTATTTTTGATAAATAAATCGCTTTTATTTATGATATTCCTTAAAATTCGGAGCTATAAAAAGCTGAGCTGTTGTGGATAATAAAAATTATGGACTATCCCAGTGACCCAAATGACCTTGAAATTTTACACACAAACGTTATATATAAATATTCAAAATTTAACATTCAAAAGACCATGTTCAAACCATGTTTTAAAACAATTTCAATTCAGCCCGTTTGCCAAAAGTTTGGTGACCTCTGCTATAAGATATAAATTATTATTTTTGCATTACCTATCCAGTAAATATTGAAGGTCAAGCAATTTAATTTTAGGCTTAATATCTTCATTAATAAAAGAGTTACGATTTTATTTATAAAAAAACGACGTTTCTCTAATTTTCGGCGAATGAGTCCCTTGTGTGGCCGCGATTCTGAAGTTTCGAAAAATGTGTGATCCTTTCTTCCTCTCATCTCGTCACTCATTACGCAAAATTTCGCTCATTAAGCGGGTCATTTATTCTCAGTTTATTTTACTCGTTTTGTGAGGTGCTCATTAAACGAGTTTCCAATGTATATAAGGGGTTTCGGATGAAATATCGTATTTAAAAAAAAAGTCAACCTAAATAAATACATATTACTCTAATAATTATTAATTACATATTTTCCCCTCCCTTGATATCTATAAATTTCTTACATCTTTATGGAAATTTTAATTTCCATTTAGTTTTCACTTTATGATATTCTTAAATATTTTTTTTATCTGATAGATCAAGATCGGGTGAATGTCGCGAATAAATAATTACAATCCAATCGTAATTCATTCATTTATCCTGAGTAATTTTGGCATTATTGTATTACAAAAATATTTTTCTCTATTAAATATTCAAGGTCTTTTTATCGCTCATATTTAAGAATTTTATAATAAATAATTCCTTAACAATCTCAATATACAGACAAAAGTACATTGTTCGCTGTATGATTGAGGTTTAGTTTCGACGTTGCATATAGCACCTGCCATTTAAAAAGCAACTCTTTATGACATTGGTTCGAGTTTTATACTTATTTCTTATCCGATGTCGAAGAAATTTTGAATTTTCCTCAAATTTTATTAATTTTTGACCCACTCGAACCCATATAGATTTGCTTTCATAGCTTAAATGATATTTACACACTCTGTTTATGAATCTTGCTAATTATTTTTAAATGTTCTTGCACTATAGACCAAGAGTATCTGACCCTATCTGCTATTTGTTGGTTGGATAAATAAATCGTAAATTCCGTTACTCATATTCCTACCCTCTTACTTCCAGGTTTATTTTTTAGGTCAAAATTATCACTTCCAAAAAGTTTAAACCATTTCTGGCACATTTTGTTATGTCGCAGTCGTTGCCTTTGATGAAATTCGTATAAGATGCAATATCGTAAATATAGCTTATCCGACACAACTCCTTCCATTTGAAATAGGGGGCAAAGAAAATATAAAGTAATTTCTATTGAAGTTTGTGCTCTAAATGTCCACATATCAATACGTTATTGATACATTATAAATCAACGTTAAATTCAACGGGTATGTGCAGTTATTTTCTGGATGAATAAACGGTTGCTTCGTCTAATAGACATTAAGTCTAGCCTGCACCACTGCACCGTATAATCTAACAAAACAAGTGCATTAGGATGCAGCCAGCCCTGAGTGCAGAGCGTTGACACATGCGGAGCCAGCCAACCACTAATGGGATGGGCACACGTGTACGAAAACCTATTGCCGCCATTTGGGCCAACTAATTATTAAAATATTATTTTAGGCCCAGGTACATCGAGCGATGTTTATAATTAACAGAATAACATGTGCATATAATAGTTCAGCAGTTACCGCGCATGCGCTTTTCGCGTTATTATCACCATCGCTGTATATTATTAGACCTAAATATATTCATATAACGTTTCATGTTTAATGAATAATTAATCTCTCGATAATTCTATATAACGTAAATGTATAAATAATACATTGTTGAATGATAAGTCGATGTTTTGTTATATAGAGACCCGTGAAAGCACTGAAAGAAACAATAAGTGGTCCAAAAAATCAATCGGATATAATCAATTACCGCTCGAAGGAATTCTGTGTTTGCTTATACAACATTCAATGAATCAATCTTTTTAATTGTACCGTGGATTTTATATTGCTTCACAATTAACAGATTGCCTGCTGTAAATTCGTCTCTGAAATCTGTTGCGTATTTAAAAAATCTATAAATACTCTTGCATTATATCATTCAATAGAAAAATACTGTTTCAGACAGGTTTTCATCGTGACGTAAATCTGGCCGACATCCGTTGCACAATTTCAAGGATTTTTCATTGGAAATTAATTCGCATTGTATTTGAAATTTTCATTTAAAATATTTTATAATTATTTCTGTCGTTTGTTATGTGTCGAATATTACGCAAACGAATATAGATACGAAAATTCGCCAAATTGTTTTGTAAGAATTTAATTTGTTGTAATTGAACGAGAGAGGATAAAACTGGGCTGCTTAAAGATTCAGAGCCGTTCCTTATCCCTTTCTTCGGTATTAGTCTTAGCCATCGAAGCCCTTGTAACAACTTTTACCTTTTAAAAGCTTCTACAAGTGACTTAAATTCGAGTAGAACATTTCATTGAGATAAATTAATTCTGAATACTGAAACACTTTAGGGTTCAAAACAAGATTATTACAACAAACGAGCCTGCTTGACATTCTGATTTTTGACAACTCCATAAAATTTTATCGTCGCCGGGTGCGAAGGAAAATAGCGGCCATTGATCACAGAATCTCGCATTTCCATTCGGTAGTATATGATTCCTTATTTTTCGCCATTACTATGTATTTATTCGAAATTTTCACTATGATATATACAAAGTGGTTTTCAACCGAAAAAAAACATCCATACCGCCACTTATAAATGTTTCATGAAACTAACACTTTCCTTTTATGTATATCGCACACCAGGATCGTTTGTCACGCTATTTCGGAGTCTGGCTCTGCGGACATTAATATCTCTATCACTGACTCCTTACGTGACCTGAATTTGTATAGGTCACCTACGCGCATAACCGTATCAAGAAAAGTGGAAAATCATAGTGCCAATTTCCCGTCTGCTGCAACAAAAAACTAACAAGCAAACACTCACTTTAATATAAATATACTATTATTTAATCAAATGATAATATAAACATAGAATTAATATGGATATTGCATAAATTACTGAAAATACAACGTTTTCGGTCAATTCTAAGGCTTTGCATCTCATTATACAATTTACATTTAATAATAATATAAACCATTATTTTAGATATTATCTAAAAATGTATTCTGTACATTCATTATAATAAAATCCAACTCAATATTATATATTTAGATTAAGATTTACAGATTGAATCATTTTAATATACAAGTACATATAACAATGAAACAAATTCTAAAAAAAAAAGAAAATTGTAATGTTATGGTTAATGGATTAGTAATCAGGTTTTAATCTTTTACAATAATGGCGGTTTTTCTAATCACGATTTTATACCTTTATATGTTATGACGTACGTATCGCCCATTATTGAAATATGTATCAATCATTCTAATGGAAGCGAGGTAGAATTATTTTTTTATGCTAAAAATTAAGTATAGCAATTTTCTGATATGGCACGAAATACGATTTAAACTAGCTGGAATTTTCCTTACGTAAATATATTTGCTAAGCATGTGATGATATACGTATATACTTATATTAGATACATATCTGATATAAAATGTATGTTTAATGATATTATTTGACATAAAACTAAATAATAATTTAAGATATAAATAGCATTATATGAAATATCGGATCAAGAATACTAAATTTAATGATGCATACTGTACATTTTTATTTTATAAAACTTTAAGAAAAGAAAAATATATCATTTTTCCAGATAATCTCTATACTTTTCAATACACTTTGCCTGTTGTTATGCTGAAATTTTTAATAATAAATCGTTAAATTTTATCCTAAACTACCATGTGTTAAATATAAACTTGGTTATATAACAAAACCTTTTTAATTCCCTCATTAAAAATTTTTTTTTTCGAATCTAAGAAATCGTTAAATTTGTCACATCGTCGATTTATTAAGATCAGAATAATGGCTAATGGAAGTTGTATTTTCCATTAGTTTTAACTACGACTTTAAGAGATGTGGACAAATATTCGTTTTGATACAGGTTTTAACCATTTTGTATTTCAAATTAACCCCTTTGTATTTAAAACCCGTTATTATTTGTCGAAACAAAAACCAGAGCTGGACCGAAAAATCAATATCGGTTTACTTCGGTTTGCTACAGACCGCTCTCTCTCCAGTTTATTTTTATTTTTACTCAGTCCATTTTTAGGGAAATCATTGTCAATCACAAATGAACCAAAACATTTATTTAGTGCAGGGTTTCCCAAAATTTTTATGTAAGAAAACCCTTTTAACGAAACACTTTTTTATCTTTGTTTCAAATCAGTGTCACTAATTAAACAACTGGATTTTCTTATTTATATTTTGTAGTTAAGTAGGTGCTCTTAAAATATTTTGGATACTTCTTCATCTACTCTAAAATTTAATTCATTTAACCTTTTCCACTCTGTCCACTTTTAGTCGAATCTATGTTACTCTTATTGTATTATTTTACACGTTTATTAAAAGAGATATTCATTGGGAAAATGAACAAAAAGCTTCTATAGGGTTTGATACCTGATATCCGATTAATAAAAACTTTTTTTTTTTTTTTTAAAAAAAATGGTACAAGTTGTTTGCTAAATAATCTTTGGGCCAATACGTCTGGCCGTATTAGATTTAACTGATGAAATCGAAAATGATTTTTTTTCTATACTCTATAAAATTTGTAACACGTTTTCCTTATAGTGATAAGTTAACATCAATACATTTTGAAAAATTGTCTACCAGATATGGAAGATTTATTAACCATGAAGGATTTGTTAAACTTCAACAAAATTTTGTGCCTTCAAAAAGACCAATAACTCACATCGAAGTTCATATGTCATCTCACTTTAGTATGTAATAGAAGATGTTTAAATAAGTTACAGGGGATAAAACCTTTCCAAATTTTCACAGAACACCTATTCAAATCTCGTGGACCACCAGCGTTCCGCGGAACATGAATGAATATAAAAAATGACTTGTTTATACAAGTATTAATACATATTTAGGTAAATGTTCTCAAAAATCATTTTCAATATACGAGTCCTTCGGTGATCCACCATATGTATTGTATCACTTCTGTAAACATTAACATGTTTTGAAGATCTTTTCGATATTTGACCTCGATTTATAAATTTATAAGCTGTATACAATACACTTTGTTCTTATTTTAGGTTCTAATTTTATATTAATAATGTATTTTTCGTCAACTTTAAAGTGTTATTTATTTGCAAGATATGTAATAATTTATACTACAATATATTTTTAGTCACAACTTTAAAACTATATTTTGATGATACTATTATTATGAGTATATATTATAATATATGAATGTAAATGCAAAATAAAAAATACGTTTCTACAATGGTTTATATATTATTGAATATTTTGAAACGTCTGGAATCTTTGCACTCGGGAATAAAATTTAAAATTCTGATCTTAAAACCAATATGGTCGTTCGATGCCACAACTACTACGTAGCTTATATGTAAGTTAAGCCATCGGAAGTTACACGGGGAGTAGTTTGCATGTCCCCCGTCGCAGAAGATATGAAAGTTATTCCCTGTCATCTACTATAAACACTACATCTCCATTAGCCACGTAGGTATACCTGCTCCCACACGTGTTGACGTGGTGATCTATACTGTCAACGAATACGTGAAATATCTTACAAAAGCCGAGCCCTAAATCTCTTTTACACATCCCATAACATTCTATTTATTTAATAAAAAATGTTGACATATCACTCGGCAGCCGAATTTTACATTTTCTTATGATATCCCGAAATATTCCCGGTTGTAAAAAAAATTTCTAAATATTCACTTAAAACTTGGCGAGAGACGGGAATAAATTTTGTGATGCCGCTCAAGTTGCGTCTCTTGTTTCTTTTCACGTGAAACTTTCGGTTTGTTCATTGAAAGCGGAAAGAGAAAACCTTTTACCATATATTCAAGACAACTTTGTCACGAGCCGGTTATGTGTGATCCAAATTTGACTTTATTTATGACCTAATCAAATTTTGGGAACTCGGCCAAACAGCTATATCCTGGATTATGTTAATTTGGCAACATTCGATGCACCACGCTCATGAAACATATTTTTTTAATAAGGCTTTTTTAATGCTTGTGAAATTGTAAAATAAACTCCTGGTAAATATATTTATATATATTTTTTTAGATAAATAACCTCTTCCTCATTAATTACCCAATAATTAACGTTTAGCAACAGTTAATTAAGGGTTGGGTTTCCAATAAAAAAAAGCTCTAAATGACCTCAATATTTTATAAAGCATTGATAACATCAGCTAATTTTACGTACTGTATATTTCGCAATGTAAATTATTTTTAAAAAATCTTCAAACATTCAAGTTTATATTTACGAACTCATTTTTATTCAGTCCTAATTTATAAACATCTTGATGATGTAATTAACATAATTAATTGTCATATTTCATTTTGCGAATTTCCCTTGCGTAACAACGGTTTTAATTAAAAAAAATGTTAATGGCATTTTTAATTTTTGCCTACTCACCTGAGCACGGCTCGAGATACTATGAGAATATTATATCAATTTTTATTATATTTCTAATTGGAATGTTTTCACAATATATTATTATAATAGTGTCGACAAAGTTATAAATTTATGACGCCATTAGCGGCGGATATAAAAAATTGAACACTCTACAGTTATCATCATATGTCACGTTTTTTGGGGAATATGCCACGAATAAATTTCATATAAAATTTTCATGATGGTAATGAATCCTTCATGTGATGCCCACAACATGAAAAACTGTATACCATCCGCAGTGGCATTATATTCAATTTTAATTTAAAAAAAAAAGCAGTACGAATTGCAAGTGCTCGTATAATTTAGTTTATTGTCCTGAAAATTTTGGATATATATTGTATAATTTAAATATAGGTCTAGTTATTATTATATTGATATATTACTAGTAATAATTAATATCATTACATTATTCATAATAATTGATATTAGTAATACTAAAAAATTAGGCTTTTCAAACAAAACTATTAATTACGTGTAAACCACATATTTTTTTGACATGTGTTGCTTTTTGGAATTATTTTTTAATTACTGTAACATTATTTTAGAAAATAAAAATTTAATAAAACAATTAATTTAAACACTGAAAGGGTTTATAAAACAAATATTTCAGGCCATCCTAATTAAAATTTAACGTTTTTTTATAAATTAAATAAAAATACTATTCCAAAATAAAATGTATACAGAATAAGTTCCATGAATTATTTATTTAAATATTTACATTATATTTAAATAAATAATTCATGGAACTTATTCTGTATACATTTTATTAAATATTTACATTATATTTAATATTTTCATGTAGGTTTAATATAAATTATCTGTCATGGAGGGTTGGAAGTGGTTCTGACGATCACAGCCCTGTAGAATATCAAATTTATTAAGTTTTCATTGTGCAGACAAGTGCAATTGCATAAAAATAATACAATATTACATTTTTTATGACTTCAAGCACAACACTATACAATATTCCTGAATAAAATATAAACGTGATTAAATAAAACCAACTTGTAAAAAGGAAAATACATAATTTTCAACGTCATGCAATCTCTTTTCTTTCTGGTGCATTTTATTCATCTTTACTTAATAATCTTTGGATTATGTATTTTATATTCAGTTTACTCGTATTCAATATTTAATATTCTATGCAAGGAGTTAGTCTTTGTAATACTGCTTGCAGATGTAGAAAAAGTAAAAGTTTGAAGAAGCCAGATCTGTAGTATACAAATAATGCAAAATAATATGATGTGTTACAAGTACGTCAACAGTATATCTCTGCAATTCTCTGGGCTTAAACCGAACTATTTTATCCTGGCCGTGCCTATTCGGGACCCCAAGTTTTTGATTTTTCTCGAATAACTCTTTCAATACAGTCTAAAGAATATTTTTATAAATAATCATTAACCTTTATTGTCTGCAATTGTGAAAAAACAACAATATTCGCTACGGGCGCGTTGATTTTTCTGGCTCGCATCTGGTACGATGTGCCAAGTGCGAGTGAAGCATACTAGTAACACGTGCTGCGATAATTTGGCAGTCGTCGGCTGTCGGCAGCGTGTCTTCAGTCTGCGGTAGGACATCGCCGAGTGCGCTTACCACTTACGCGTCATATTGATTAGTAGAAAAATCCAAAATATCGACCAAATTAAGATTCATATTATGATTAACTATTTTTATTCATGGAATAATCCATTTTTTAGAAAAAAGTCAAGGTATTGATGAAGAATTCTTTAATATATTGACTCGAAATGCTTGGAGCCTATTTTCCTTTATAAATAAATTGGCGAGCCTAGATAAAATGGAAATCGACCGTCACAGTCCTGGCATCAGGGTTGGGATGCACGTGTCTCTGCTGGAGATCGCGTAGTGTCCTCCAGGTGGCAAAGACTTCCCTTAGGTTTAGAAGACCACTTATGTATGTATGTATATATTAATAAATAAGTTTATAATAAATATAAATAATGATTATTCAATAAATGTCACTATTTTAGCTGGATGTGTAAGTGCCGAATTTTTTTTTTGAGTCGTGAAGCGATTATATATTATTATATTTTTTTTTATATATAAGATATTAATCCACTTTCTCTCATTTCTGAGGATCGTGACCCCTTATGGAGGACCATGGACATGGTTTTCATGGGAGTATATAGTGCAGTGGTTTCCCGTTGCCTTCTACACCGCAGTGTTTTTTTTATACTGAAGAGCGCTGCTGCTCGCTTCCCAGCTTATATATTTGACAATTATTTTTTTGTGAAATGAAGGTCGTCAGCCTTCATCCCACCCCCCTCTGTTGACTGAAGTGTTTACCAGGGAGTGCTTCAGAATGGTCACCCATCTGAATACTATCTGCGCTTATTGGCAATTAACTTTAACGATCATAATTTGATTATAATTACCTCTAAGCTATGACGGGCGTATATAATCTTTTTAAATCCATGATAATTATATCATCCCTCCCCCCTGGTACAGTTTTAAGGCTTTCCATAACACTACATACGGAGTCATATAATCTTTTATTTGATTAATGCCACACTTTCTCAAATCATATTGTCCAATTATGTTGAATTTCGATTCATAAAAGAAAAAAATCCTTTGTTAATCTTGGATAATCTTGGATTTCTGTATCACGGTATACCTTTGCATCAGGGTATCCACACCTGCATTATTAAAACGATTCTCTAAAGTAATTCGTCTAAATTGACAATTAACTCGAGTATTCAGATCTTTTCCCCTACTTTATTTATACCGGATTATTTTGAAAGAAACAATTTTATTTAGCTTTCTAATATTTTTAAAGGAATCTGCTAAATGTTGCTTGGCCTCTTCTATTTTATATAAATGATCACTATAGGAATAATTATTTTGCCACAGATACAAGATTTCTGAACAATCTATTTTATTATTCTAATGACTGTAGTCATTTTAAGAAACAAATCCCAAAATCAATAAATAATAATAATACTGGCCCTAAAACTTGAGAAAAGATATTTTTAAAATAATAACAGTAATAGATGCGAAGGTACCTGAAATTGCAAATCTAAATCGTGCGTCATATTGCTTATATATTATTGTGCTGATATTGAAATATTCTAATTTTAACCGGAAATGATTAATGGGATAAATAATCTCATTCGATGAATATCGATATAATGCAAATAAATCACCTGTCATTGCAGAATATCAAACTATCGCCGGAAGCGAACATGAAAATGCAAATTTATTTCAAGATGATTTATCATAACAGCATTCGTTGCTCACGTTCTTAGAATTGCATAGAAACGTTTCCATAATATATCAAAAATGTGCATATATAACATATAAATTGTTTACATTTTCACTTTTTCGGATTAAAACTTATATATTTTATACACCCCCAGAGAAATTGCAGAAATACGTGTTAAGATTCACGGTATATTTACGGTGAACGCTTTTCTCGCACAAACACCACGTGTGTATTTTCACCGTTTCCATACACTTTTCACGGCATACGTAGAATCCATTTGTTATCCTAGAGAACGATACGGGCAGATTTATGTTTGAAAATTATGGAGCGAACATGAAATGAAACGAAATTATTTATTCCGCCGGCATTGATAATTTCAAAGCATTCTGCGTAAATATTTGCGAATTTAACGTTTCGCCCAATCTTTGTTCAAACTTAACTCCATGAATTATATAGGGGTCAGAGCCGTGACCGCATACGAAAACGGGCGCGTTGCTCCCTGTTTGGCCACCCGAAAAAGGACCGCACAAAATTACATAAAAATTAGTTTAGACGTAAAATAAAATGTCAGCCTCGGCCGGTTTGTTTTGCGAGTCTCATTTTGAAACGGTTCGAGTAATCAAATAACGCTCGCGAGATCCCGAAACGATTCAAATGGGATGAAACGACTGGCATTGATTGCTCCCCTCGTATTAATTGTCGTATTAAAATCGGAAAATTGCCATGCACGAATCGGGTATGCTCTATCGAGCCATCTCGCAATGCATAAACCGTTCTTGCGGACAATTTTCCGCTAAAACGTTCCTTTTATGTGTCGCTCGGCTCATAATGTTTTTTTCAGAAGCAATCTCACGGGCACAGACATTAGAAATAAGACCAATATAATAAAATTTCATTTAATTTTTACAAAAAAAAAACATGGTGATTTTCTATAGAAAATTGGGAAATCAGAGATAGATTATTTTGTTTTGCTCGTTATTCATAATAATTATGAACAATAAATACCGAACAATGTGGCACTGAAATATGTAGGAACTCACTGTGTGACCATTTCACTAATGAGACCAGTGAGAAATTGAATTGGTCCCTGGACAAAGGGCTTCCGACCACGTGACCCACTTTTTACTAATAGTAAATTGCAGTTTCCCACTCTCTGCTAATGAAGAAGTACACAAATTTCAATTGCTTCAATTACCAAAGAAACATATGTACTCCACTTAACAAACAAATTGAATACTAAATTCTATAATAGAATATATTAAAATTTATTCCATATGTTTAAAATATTTTTTTATGAAAGTATATGTGAATAAGCTTAAAATGCTTCATTAATAACATCAGAGATGAAAACTCTTTACAAATTACCATATTTGAATCTAAAAATTTGCTGAAACATTCACTGCCATTAATTATCTCCGACTAAAATCCTTTCAGTGACATATTTTTTTTCAAAAAATATATTTATGTACGTTTTGAATTAGATTATGAATATAAATCCGAAGCCATTAAAAGTTTTCCCCGGGCTATGATTTGATACGTATACGAAATTTGTCGCATGGTCTCAGTAGTTTCGAAGAAAAATCGAGAAAAACTTTGGCAATATATGAAAATGTGTTTCATAGTAATTTTGCATGATCGCAATACGTTTCGCGCGTTATTACCGAATCGAAAAATAATCCGTCAAGGTCGTGTTTGAAATATTTTTTCGTCCACAAACACAAGGCACACGTTCGTTTTTTTTTTTTTAAGTCAACGATGAAATATATCTGAAGTTTAGAGCCTTTGAGAATTTTACTAGAAAGTCTTTTATGTACGGGGCCGTTTTTTCACCAGAATCACAGAGCATTTCCGCTTAACGTAGCCTTTTAGTACGTTTTTCGCCCCCTCGAATACGTACATATATATTTTATATTCGCCAGTTTCCAACGTTTATATTCGACTTCAAATATTGTGTAATATAAATTTTCGGCATCAAGAAAATGCGATTTTTTTTCAATTTACATTTTATTCTATACGGTATCATATTTCATTCGTTTATGGACAAATTTGAATTTTTCCGACGCTAAAGAGCGCGGATCGTACAGGATATACAATGAATTCTATATAAAAAGCCAACTCGATAAATACACAGATGAAACACCCTTTTTAATTTTGCATTCAATGCATATGTTTATGTGATTTATACCAATATTTTATATAAAATAATCCTTTATTCAAAAAATTCAAAAAATCGCAAAATAAACAAAAAAAATAATAAAATTAATAACTAAATTATTATTTAGCATTAAATTTTACAATCGTTCGGGAAAATTCAATTCTTTAATGAATGTTGCATGAATTTGAATCAAGTATTGGGCTATTTACTTAGTATTATTATATTAATCTGATGATAAATTAATCATTTTCATATTCAATTCGATCATATGTTTTGATTTAGTAATCCTAATTTTCTAGTCTAATTAAATTCTGTACATTTATTATTGCTATCTTAACTCATTTTAAATTTACGGTAGCAGAAAATAGTTTCTTATCCGTTATGACACACTTAGTCCTTCTTTATTTGTTCAAGGGTCTAAGTGGTAGTTTCTCTACCTCCACGTTGCTAATATCATCTGACTCGATGTTTACCGAAACGATTCCAATTAAGTCTTCGTCTTCTAGCATCTGATCGAGTAAGATCTCCTTGATATCCCAGAACACAATATTTTAAAAATATTCACTTTTCATGGAATATATTAAATACCCGTAAGATCTGTGAAGAAAATCATTTAAAAAATAACCTAAATAGTGATCTTTGAAGAATTAATTGTTATTAAGCGACATTTAATATGAATATTAAAAACTCTTTATTTATGGATTTTTATCATGTTAATTCTTGATTTTTTTTTAAGAAATTACATTAGAATCCTTTTTTACGTTTTTGAAGGGGCCGATTAAAAATATGTAATTAGACGGAAAACATAGTTTCAGGGGTTGGAAAAAAAAATTGAAAATTCTTTTTAGATTATCACGCAAATCGGCTTGGTACATATTGTGGTAGTTTACAGCTTTTTCGATCTTATAAATCGATAAGAAAGTTCAGTCTTATACGTTTTCAATGCTAGTAAAGTAGCATTTAATTCCCTCAATATGCCTCTTTTTTTGTTAGAATTGGATAAATTAGGTTTACCAATTCTTCGCCAGATAATTTTTCGTTAAATATTTTTATCGTTTTTCATACCTTAACAATATAGGGCAATGCATCTGAATGATACCTTAATTTTTTGAGATCTTCTCATAGTTCCTATCTTAATTATAATATTTGTAATAGATTTCTGCTCCCTAATATTCATTTTATACATTTTAAATCGTCACGCATCCAATTTAATATGTTTAAAAATTAATTTGAATTTTAAATATATGCATATTACGGAAAATGAAAAAACGTAAAAACGTACTAAATGTTCTTAAAAAAAACAGGGATGTAATAATTTAACGCAAATATCGGGAAGACGTGAATTCCGAGCACATTAAAACATGGTTTCATTGTATATCATAAAAGAGTAAAAAAAATAGATCTAAATGATTTTGTGTTCGATATTAATAATATTAAATTAATCAATTCACTTTAATCGCAATACAAGCGTGAGTATTTTCACCCTATTACTCATAATCTCAACGTTGCCATCCATTTTATATGATAAGCTTGTAGTTTAGAGCTTTCCCCCATTATTTGTAACCCCTAGGGATACGACAAAGTACAATATAAATATCTTACTCAGGAAATAAGGCTGTATTCTTCGTTTATATTATAGAAACTACACGCAGAATATATTATAGTACCTGCCATACCTTTGATAAAACACATTTTCAACACCTTAATTTAACACTTCTTTATATGCCAAATTATATCACAGTAATTTATCTTTAATTTAATTTTGGGATTCGCCTACTTTGTTCAGGACGTGACGAGGGTAATACGGATAACGGACAATTTCCACAACATCTTGTCAAAATTTCCGTTTTAGATATACGTCCATGTGTAATCTTATATCCATTAGATTGTTTCTCGTATAATATGTGTAATACCAGCCACAAATTTACATACTTAAAACACATTGCAAAAAATATATACATATATTGAAGAGAAAAGCCATTTCCTATTTATAATGGAAATATCATCCATCAATTATCACACACGTGATGCACATTTCAATTCAGTTTCCATTAAAAGCATATCATTGCGTCATTTGATTATTTATTATATTATTAAATAAAATCTTTATTTTTTCTAATCCATTATCTGGGGCTAGATGATATTGTGATGGCCTGAGGACCCTTTACCTTTGCTTGAGTACTGAGCAAAGTAGTAATAAAAATGTGCATAAAACAAAATGGCCGCCGTAAGTCACTTTCAGTAATATTTCAAAGAATAACTCACACGTCCTGCTCATATTATAAGTACACGTACCGCACATATCTCACCAATACAAATATGGAGCAATCTCTTTTCACATTCAAAAGATCGTTATTCGTTAAATGGAAAATCCCCCTTTGTAACATTATCCTGTGGTAACGAGAAAAACGATACTGCATGCATATTTTGTTTTCAGAAATTATTGTTAATTTCGTTCAAAAATCCAATGTGAGTCTCTGTATTGAACTTATGTATCGTTAATTATAACTTTTATTGATAAAGTTTTAATGATTCTTATGATATTATTTCATTTAATGGTATTTAGAAACTATTAATGAATGTTTTTATGTTGCTGACATAAATACAAATTTTATTTATTGTTAAACTTTCTATGAAATTAATTTATATATCAAGTTTTGGGTATATTTTTTAATAAAAAAATAAAACAATCTATATAATAGATATGTACATATATATAGGCACTAGCAAAATAATTGAAAATTTATAACGAGGGTAGGTTTAAAACTTTTCCGATAATCCCCTTTTTTTGCAAAAATGTATAAACCATAGATAGATATAAAATATATAATTTTAAATGAGTTAAATATAAAAATCATTAGTGATAGTCCATTTTCGATAATTATTTATTTTGATAGTCAAATATTGTCTTAGATCATATTTCCGATGCATGTAAGCAATAATTAGGTTTTTTTTTATCTTATTTAGATTTTTTATAAATAATTAAACTGTGATAGCTACTGGGTTATTTTTTACAGTTGACACTCTCAGATAAATAAACGGTAATATAATATTGTTTACACTCTCTGAATGAAAGAAGTTCAATTTTTAATCAGAAAAATAACAAAGACGTATTAATATAACATTTTAATCCTGCTCGCTTCTAATTTAGAGCTCAGTTTCAGCCAAAGTCTATTGATAGTTGCCATTTACTTTATATAAAATATAAATATCGTAAAGTAAAATTAATTTAGTAATAACCACCTCTTGTTACAATATCCTCCCAAAATTCTGAAATCTTTATCAATGTAATTCAAAAATATTTTCTCATCTCATTTTTCCTACCAATCTGAATCTCTCGATAAAACTATATGACGCGTAAACGACAACGCTCTCAGCGACGTCTAGTCGCCGATTGCTGCTCTTGCTGCACGTGTCAATCACACGGTTTCACTTGCAGTCGGCACATCGTACTGCATGCGAGCCAGAAAAAACATCGCACCCGTGGCAACAGAAGCGAGAATTGTTGTTTTTATTTATTTTTTTTCGCAATTTTAGACAATATAAGACAATGATTATTTATAATATTTATTCTTAAGACTTTTTTAGACAAATATAAAAAGTTTGTGATATGCAGGATTTATATAAAAAAAAACCATTCGAGAAAAATCAAAAACATGTGGTCCCAAATAGGCCCCATCGGCACGGCTAGGTTAAATAATCTTTGTGTTAACGCATCTTGTTTTTCTTAGAACTGAGACAATAGTCTTACTCATTATAGATTTATATTATAAAAATTACAGCACCGTAAAAATCAAATTAATAATTGATAATAAAGACAATAATTTATATAAAGATAACAACTAAAAAAACAATTATTCAATTACATAAAGACGTCTTCCTATAGAATTAAAATTTAATGATTTGGTTGAAAAATTTCATTTCCTGTGGCTAACTTGTGGGCGGGTGGCGGATGTTGAATTAATTTCCGTTGGCGACTTGAGTCAGTTTACGGTGAGTGCTCGCCAGAGGAGGACGTTTTCGAAGATCCATTAGTCTAAAAATCCGACTACTTCCGGAGAGAATTGAGAAAAGCGAGTTAGTTTCTGATGGAATTTAAAAATGGCTAATTAGCATCGCGCCGATGATGAGAGAGATGTTTAATATGCCGATTTAGATATTTAAATAAGAATTGATTATTGAAATATAAATAATATTTTCATCAAAATTATTATAATGTTCAACTGGATACATATCCAAGAAAATTATTATTTTTATTTATTTAAATTTAAATAAAAATTATGGAGAAAATATATAGTTCATAGTACGCATAGTCTCAATTTGAAAATGTGAACGTACCTTTGAGTATGTATTATTTTTTATGTATTAATATAATCTCAAAGTATTTCATTATCTGATTATCTCTGACGGTTTATAATGTAGTTATCACATAATATATATATTTTAATAACATTAATTTAGTAAACCAAGAAATTAAAAACTAATGAAAATTATTATATAAATATATATAACCTTATCTTTATTAATTTTAAATAATCTGACCGGTTCATTCATTCATTTCTGATATCTAACATTTTATTATCTAACACATTATTTTTTATTTCATCTTATTTCAATCAATATTTTTATTGTTCACGTGATATATTGCATCATTAATTTTCATTTAAAGGCTACAAGAGAAAATAGACAAGTAAAGAAACATAAAGATTTTTTATTTTTCGCTTAAAGCATATACAATTCACGAATAATTTCACAATATCATTTTGATAAAATAAACATCGACAACCATGAAAATTTGTCCAATCATTAATTTAATATTTAACTATCATATAAGTAATTAAAATAACAATAATTTATTTGATCACATGCTAATGACTACAATTAATGGTTCACTTAATCTGCGCTGAGTATTACAAATCAGAAGTTTATTGAATGAAATAATAGGCATACATTTTTTTAAACGTATAAAATAAATATTATAGCTGATACAAAAAAATTATTGCTTTATAAATCATTTGCTTAATTTTAAAATCAACGGATTTATGCAATATTTTAGTTATTATTATTTTTTAGAATACTGGATTTTTCATCTCTTTTTATATGGTAGAGATTTTTAATACTTTAGAAAATCATTTTATCACTTTATTATTATACATTATTTTAATAAAAAAATTGCCAAGAGTGTAAATGAGAGTAAATATGAAAAAGATTTATTGATCTGGCTACCATTAGTGAGTACATGTCCATATTTATTCAAAAACTCCAACACCACTCCGTTGGTCCATCCGAATCCTAATTGGACCTCATATTCGCCTCCTCCGCCATACTCGCCGGGTTTGCCGACGTCATATTTCTCAAACATAACCTCGTACTTTTCGAATCCTTTATAATTTGCTCTAATCCACATTTGAGCTAAATTCATGGCCAAATCTTTACTTTCTGTTGTATTTAAATTCTCCAAAGCCTCTACAATCATCGATTGTAATGGTGGCCACGCATTCGGGAAATCCCATTGCTCTCCAGTTTCAGCCAATGACGTTGGAACTCCGCCCGGATATTTCAGACCGCCAGAGTTACTCAGATAATTCAAGATTTTAGGTGCATACGCTGCTAATTTATCTTCGTCTACGCATTTCCTCCATGCTGGTGCTACGTTCGTAGGATAAAAATATTTTCTTGATTCTTTCGTCTCTATATTATAATCGTACCAAATTCCATCGTCATTGTCCCACAACACATTGTCGATGGCGTCTCTCCAATTTTCAGCTAAAGTCTGCCACGTACTAGCAGAACTGCTATTCCCCAATAACATATTGAAGTTGCCGACGTTTTCGAGCGCGGATGCATATATTGCATTCAGATCAACGGGAATTATTCTGTTAGTATGAATATCAGTCAAATTTCCAGAATTTGAACCATCGTCACTGACAAACCATCTGTTAGAAAAATCCCATCCGCTCTCAGCAGCACTTTTAATATCAATATAAAATTCCGTACGTCTTTCTTCTGTATCAAAGCCAATGGAGTGAATATAATCTTCATAATATGATTCCGGTCTTGGGCCTGAGCTCTGTGAATAATATCGCAAAAGTGTATAATCCTTTCCATCTTTATTCACTAGAACCGTTCGTTTGTTGTTCCAAAAATTCAACTCGTCCTCTAACACGGATATATGCTCTCTTAACCATTCTATATTATCGGTAGCTTCCATATATTTCACTACCATCGCCGTCAATAATGGCGGTTGACTTCTTTCCGTATAATATACTCTGCTACCATTCAATACGTGTCCCATAGTCTTCACCAAATGCATTAAATTTTCAATCATTCCCCTCGCAGTCTCCGTCATCCCACTAATTATCAACCCTTCAATGATCCAATATGTATCCCAATAATAAATTTCTCTGAATCTGCCGCCGGGTATTACAAATCCATTAGGTAAGTATATTGAGCTGAATTTATCTGGATTTTCGGATACTTCAGTGCTAGTTCTCCGACCTAAATCGGGCCATATTTTTATTATATCTTTTGCGAATTGTTTAAATTCCGGATCTACTATTTTTTCCAGTACAGGAGGATTTGGATTAAAGTCTGTCATCGTCCACTGAATTAGCTCGTTGTACTCCGAGAAGTGTTCCTCGACGAATTTCTCCAGTTCGGCTTTAGTCGGATTCGGCGATACACTTACTAAATCTTCATAATCCTTCAACGTTTCACTTTCAGTCTTTATCATCCTCATGTCGACAAAGGTTTTGGAATCTGGAAAAATGCGTGCTAATTGCACTGCGTGCAGTAGTGGTCCCTTGCAGAAGACATTACTGTCGCAAGGCGGAGGAAATACGCTTTGGGCTGAAGTACAGATGAAAAACGCTGAAATTATTTTCAGCACGCCCAATACCGAAACGCGACGGACCATTGTAGCATTTTGTTGTTCAAACCACCTGTAAATATAAATGATTTAATATACAATAATGAATGATTATAATAAATAATGGTCAGATGTAGTATGCATATATAATTTCAAAAGCTCCTTGGAGCTTTAATTTGTTTCCCGTTCTATGGCAGTTTTTGAACACAAAAATATAGAAATTTATAGGATGTACAAAACTATCTTTCTCTGGGTGATCAAATTATTATTATAATCGCGGAATTTAAAATTAGTTAAACATATGATAAACTGTAATAGATTCCGATAAAAAAAACATAAAAATGTGTTGTTTTTAATATTGCACCTAATAAACTAATATAAAAAAATAGCAAGTATTATACGACTGATACACAGAGTGTCCCAATTAAATGTATACACTGATGGAAATTAATTGAATTTACTGGAAGAATATGTTTTACCACGGGAGGTAAAAATTCGGAAGGACCTTTGTGAATATGGTGATTTTATATTCAACAGGATGGAGCACCTCCACACCATCATCGTATGAGCTTATCTTGATCCAAAAAGTAACAAACAAATGACTCTTCTACAGTCATTTATTTTGTAAAAAAAAAACAAATGACTCTAGAAAATAATTTAAACCGAAAGGCAATGTATGTAAGAATGAAAACGGAACTCCTCAATGACAAATTGTAAATCTTGGCAAGATGTTTAAAACATTTTGGTAAATTACTTAATCAGAAGCAAAATATAGAGGCAATCACGGATTTCGAAACAAACTTGCAAAGGGATGACACCCACCAAACAGCCCCTCTGACCAACGAGAGTCAAGAAGAATAAAACAACCCACCGACTCGGTGCGAAGTTGTCGCAGCATTTCGAAAATTAAAGAACTATAGAGTTCCTTTCTTGGATTATTATCCAGGATTTTATGTAAATATACAAACCAAGCTGATAAAATGCGACGAGAGTACACTGATTTCATGTATTGCACAAGAAGGGCGACATAACGGACTGCTCCAACTATAGGGGAATAACTCTGTTGAACACCGCATATAAGGTGTTCTCCAATATACTATAACAAAGACTGTCGAAATATACAGAAAAAAAAATAGCCCGGAAGTTCAACGACTGACCAAATTTTCTTTTTGCGGAAGATTTTGGAAAAAACGCGAGAATTCAACATTGACACGTACCACCTGCTCATAGATTTCAAATCCACATGACACAGTTTACAGGCCTAAGCTATACGAGGCGATGAGGAGTCTCAATATTTCTCAATAGTTTATAAATATGGTAAGACTTGCAATGGCGGAGGTTAGATGCAAAGTACGTGTTCAATCTGAGTTATCTGAAGAATTTGAGACACACCGCGGTTTGAGACATGGTGACGCTCTAGCATGTTTGTTGGTTCACATAACACTCGAAGGTATAATAAGAGACTCCAGCGAGGAAACGGCTTGCTTAATAAATGGGTGCAGCTTCTTGCATATGCGTACGACATTGACATTGTGGCCAGATCTTGGGCGGCTCTCAAGGATGGATGCCAGCGAATAATGAGACCGGCGATTATCATTAGACTAAGTATCAACGAGGCCAAGATAAAATACATACCCATATGCCAAGGACAAATCCTTGAACCTCTCAGAGTGCAAGAGTAAAGCCTCGAGACCGTCTAGGAATTCACATACCTTGGCTCACTTATAACAAAATACAATGAAACCAATTTTGGAATATGAAGAACCACACTGGCAATCCTATGCTACTTTGGCCTTCAAAAATATTTACGGTCGAGATTCCTCTCAAAGAATACTAAAGTCATGCTAGGCGTAACCCTCATTGGGCCTGTCCTAACATACGGATTTGAATGTTGTTGGGCTTTGACAAAACAAGATGAGCGACAACTGGATATCCTGGAAAAATGATTATCATACGAATGTTTCGACGCGTATTCGACAACGGGTAATGGCATATCCGAAGCAACGAAGAACTGTACCGACTTTACATTGATATACCGGTCACAACTGTCGTCATAGTGGGCTGATTCCGAGGGCCCGGTCACGTGTCAAAGATGCAGGATATTCAACTGCCGAAAATACTCCCCCGGAGGAAAGGAAGACCAAGGCTGCGGTAGTTGGATGATGTACAGAAGAATACTGCATTATTGAAACTTATGGGAAGATGGAGAGACTTGGCAGCACACCGGATAAACGAAGAAGGGTTTTGGATGAGGCCAAGGCTCTACAATAGGACTGTTGCACCGATGATGATGATGATGATGATAATGAATCTTCCAAACAGATGGCTTGGACGTAGAGATCCCATAGAATATCTTGCCTGTTCCCCACACCTGACAAAAGCCACAATTGAGTAATAATTCACCACAATACCAAAAGAAATGTTTGTTAAAGTTTGTGAATCAATAACCCACCATTATTAGCAGTGTATTAATCAGAACGTTAATAAATTTGAACAGAAAGAAAGTTTATACATTTTATTGATATTCTTTGACATATAAATATTAATTATCTGTGAATAAAAACTCTATTATCATTCAAACTATGTATACATTCTTAGGATAGTCTGTATATAAACCGTAAATATATAAGAGAAGTAAATTATTTAAAAAAGGGGGAGTTTTTCACGAGACGTAAGACCCAGGTTTCTTTGCCCTCGACTGCTATTCGACAATCTGCTCCATGCACTCAGCGAGTGAGTGTCTCGTGGCTGGCAAATTATGATAATGATGATGATATAATAGTAAAGAGGGGGAAATAATGACATAACAGCAGTCCGTAATGCATTTCGACCGCAACAATTTTTCATTTTTTAAGGTACTCGCCTGCGAGACATTTCAGGAATCTGAATCCCTTTTAAGACACAAGCACTCGGGTACAATATCCGACCAACAGTAAAAATAATTATCAATCATTTTGTACATTCATACTATTATCAATTGATTATATTATTAAATATTTGATTAGAGAAAATCCGACATAAGCCTTACCAAATGTAAATAGCGTTATACACCAAGTTTTATTATTATGTTATATTTTATTTAATTTATTTGATCGATAGATGAAAAGATGACATTAGAGTTAATTCTAAAGATTAACCGTCAAGGTTAACCGTTAACAGTTAACTTACAATATGTTATGATATTAGAAGCCATGTCACTAGTAAATTATGGCCGAGAGAAATGCCATCATTAAGTACCTCCTAGGCCTAAAATCCACCCGCTGGAGTGACCAAGTGAAGACCGCCACAGGCTCCACCGTAATAGCTGCGATGGCGGGATGCAGAATGCAGAGAATCCTGGAGAGACAAAATCAAAAACTTCGGAACGAGAATGATCACGATCCTCAGACATGAGGGTGCCGACCAAAGAAGAAGGCCTAAAATTATTAGATAGAACAAAAAAAATAACAGAAGAGTTGAAATCTCCATTGAACACATTATTTTCATAAAAATCAGAAACTTATTATTTCGATAGGATAAAAGTTGACAGAAAGATGGGAGATAATTGTCAGAAAGTATATAAAATATTATGTGCAATATAATAATATGTTACAAATGACTCAGTCTCGCATAATTCTATGATCTTCAATCAATTACATTAGATTAAATTATTTTTTTTATGTCAAATTTGATGGTATCTTGTCATATCATTTCAATAATGTTATGTAATCTATTAAATGTTGATGCTTTGGTACCATTGTGTGTTGGATAATAAAATAATTCTCTTGTATTATTTTATTTGACCTTATCAAAATGATATGACAAAATTGTGTATCTGCTGACAACATAGCAATTTTATGCAGGCAATTCAGTGCTGTGCTTATCGCTAAAAAACTTCAGGGATAACTAAGTAAATCTTATGAAATGGACCGAAAAATTCAAATCAATATTGAATAGAACAAATGCAAACTTTTTCACAAAATCCTGTTAACAAATATTTCTTGATAAATTGCAAATCATAACTGAAAACGCAACCATTTAGGAAAAAATCAGATTTTTGAGAAAATAACTATATAATATCGATTAAGTAAATGTTTTGCGTAGCCGCACCGATTAGATCTATTTGGGGATCCTAAGTTTTTCATTTTTCTCGAATAACTTTTTTAATATAAATCTTACATCTCACAAACATTTTGTATTTGCCTTAAAATGTCTAAATAATAAATATTATAAATAGTGATTGCCCTTGATTGTCCGCAATTGCAAAAACAAATTAAAAAACAACAATATATTAGCTTCTGTTGCCACGATCGCGATATTTTTCTCACTCGCATCCGGTACGAAGTGCCGAGTGCTAGTGAAACCGTGCGATTAACTTATGCGGCGGGACATTGCCAAGTGCGCTTATCATTTACGCATCATATTGATTAGTTAAAAAATCCAAAATATTAAGCTTATTTTAAAGGACATCATGAATAACTATTTTTATGCTTAGAATAAAGAAATTTTTAAAAAAACATTATATTGATGAAGAATTTATCAATATCTTCATCCTAAATCTTGCTTAGAATGTTAAAATAATATAGTGTCTAAATAAAAAATCCTTTAGTTTGATTTTTCTAATGGTATTTGTCTTATTTAGCACAAACACTTTCCTTATTTTTCATTATCGACGGTTTAATAAAATATTTTAGTTTCATAAATTTATTATATTTTTTAAGAATATTTTCCCCACTCTAATGGATTTTTTATCGAAATATTTTTAATACTTCTCTTATAAATGGTAGAGATTATTGGCTTATCAGGTCATCATATAATCACTTTATTATTACAATTTTTTTATACATTTTTTACATGTCCCAAAAACCAGATTGACTGCTGTATGACCCGCGGTTTTAACAAGTCTATGCTTCCCTGCAATAAATCTACCAATGATAGATCGATTAAAATATACAGATAACATTCAGCGCATGTCAAAAATGCCCTTGTAGAATTGAAATTGTTATTACCATTGTCATTTCTTAATATTGCATATAAGTAAGATTTATTTCTCGTTGAATTTTCGATCAATTTTTTTTTCTTGTCGATATTTAGCCCCACATTTTCGAATTTTCTACCTAAATCGGTAACTTCGTCTATATTGCGATTCCAAAAAATTAAAAATAAATACCCTCTTAGCGCTTTACCATAATCTGTACTGCCATAATCATCCGCAGTAGAAGCCTTAACCTCATATATAATATTATATAAAACTATATATAAACAGTTTTAAATATATACATACATCTTTTCTTATATATTTATTTAATTAACGCGGTTTTTAAAACCACGTAAAAACACCGCTTTATTCAAAGGATTGGTATATTTTTTTCTGAATTACATCCATACACATTTTCTTTATGCAAAACGGTATATTTTTTTACAAGTGCATGTAAGTTTTTTGGCTGACTCCATTATTTTAAGCAGTAATACCGGTGAAAGATCTACGTAAAACTTTTATGCAATTTCTTGATGTGCTATTCTTTTATTTAACTGTGATCAACTAGAGAATATCGACTGCAACCTTCGCATTTAAAGATTTTGTCTCAGAAGATTCTAATGATTCAATATGCAGTGAATGAAATGTCAAGAGAATGAGCTTTGATTTGATAATTTAATCAAGTCGTCGGATGTATGTTAATATATCAATAAATTCCCAAGGCATTTGCTCATCCAATTATCTCTAATATTGTATAATCTAACATATATTGGACATTTCACCAGCATAAATAATAACTGCTAAATTAAATTACCGACAAAAATAATAAAATATAATGCAAATACATAAAACTTGCAATGAAAGCCTGAGTAAATGAATCAAATTTAATATATAAATGTCATCAACCTCAGCATTGCTAATTTTCTAACCATTAACTGACCGCGTATGTTAAAGTTACGATTTGCGAGGGTCTATAAAAAGTTTATTGCAAAAAAATAACAAATTTATGGCACGTATAAAAACATTATTATGTGTATGAACAAGGGATGGCTATAAAGCTACGTGAGATTTTGTTTAAGCTATCTCAAATGAAATAATATGAAAAGCGTAATTGATTTCGTTTTAATGAAAAAAATTCATCCCTATGTAACTTGAACAAATATCACCTGGCACTGACAAATCTAATTAAATTTCTATGACATTCGCAATATGAAGATTTCTCGGAAATGTATATTAAATTCCGTGACATCTTTATTAAAAAACAAATAATCATTTACCACCATTATAATTAGTTGTATAATTTAAGATCATAATAATATATATATTTTTTTAAAAATAAATATATATAGTGCTGAAAATATGCTTTGATAATCATAATCTCCAAAATATAATTGGACCCTTAATATTTTAACACGAACAATAGATGTAAAATACGTTTCGAAAAACTTTCGCTTCGACATGGGCTTTTCGCATTTAAGCTTAATTTTTTGGTGAGATAAAAACGGAAATTATGTGGAAAAATACATATTTATATTTTGTATATAAATATTGTCAAATAAAGACATACGAGCATGTTATATTACAATTTATATATCTCAAATTGTCGTAAGTTTTTTCATAAATCTATACGACTCCAGTCAATCGTAAATCTGAAACAATTGGTTTTGGAATGGCCGAAAATTTTCTTTTGAGTAAGGGGGAAAAATTTAGGGTGAATATAAAAGCAATTTGTTATATCAACTCTGCAAATGGTTCGTGGAAAATATGGAAACTTACGCAATATCTTCAAAAAAAATATCCATATGAATAAGAATTGCACGCAGTGTTTTATTATAATCAGCGAATAAAAAATGAATTTATTCAACAGATATGTATGGATGACATGCAAAGAGTTTTCGCTCGGAGCCTAGCTCGGCAATAATTCAAATTATCGGCTGATTACTGTTTGCAAAGTCTTATTTCGTTTAGAACTTTCTTTTGTTGAGCTGAAAAAAAATGAATTTTCCAGTGTTACGCAACAAAATCGCTAATCTGATTTGTTTTGTTATTTTTATGTTCGTAAATCGACAAAGCCCGGTGTGTCCGCTTCATCAGATATGTTGGCCACGTTTTTTTTTGGTTAGGCCAAATAAAAAACGAAAATGTATAATTTTTTTTATTCAACGTAATCATTTGCGATAATATTTGAGATGGAAAATCTTTTTTTGCGGTCATAAGTCACGTAAAATCTAGCGCCCGAGACTTTTCCCCGGCAAAATGATCATTCCCGCCCAAAGAATACTAATGGAAGTTTATGAGAAAGGTAATGAGAAACAGTAAAATCGCATTCGCGAATGGGTCCAGCGTTTAATGTCAGTTTCGAAGAATATGCTCTTTGATAATATCTCGTTTAATATTCTTCAGGTCGTTTGTATTTGAAATTAAAATAAAATCTAACTTTTCCAGCGTCGATCTCAGATTTATGAGAATTTTATAAATATAAATAAGTTATTCTTAAATATCTTTACATGGAAACGGGCTCTTTTGATTTAGTTATTACTACTTACTTAAATCATGTATTTTTTGGTGAATATGGTGAGATTTAAATGATGCATAAAAGCCTTGTTGGAAGTTAATTAAGGGATCTGATTTGGATTTAATTTTGGTTTTTTGATATTTTTGTTAGTTGAAATAGAATTTAAAAAAAGTAAGCCAAGGTTATTAACGTAGATAGTATTTTAAATCTTTCCGTATGTCAGCATTTCGTATGTCAGAATTTAAACTTGGATTTTTAAAAAAATATGATACTAAATGACGAGACAGGATCCCAAATTGGGGGACGTATAGGATTTGTGCGAGGATAACTCAACCTAGAATAAATATTATAAATAATCATTGTCATTTATTGTCTGGAATTGTGAAAAAAACAACAATATTCACTTCTGTTGCCACGGCGCAATGTTTTTTCTCGCTCGCTTCCGATACGACGTGCCGAGGGCGAGTGAAACGTGACTGTGTGGTGAGAGCCCAGTAAACTTTTTTTTTATTTTTACGGATATTGTACTTTCTTTATTTTATGAACGGTAGCTTTATCATATTTATCATAGTTAATATTTTCATAATGATATTTCTAAGTGAAATGATTATCGAAGTGTCGTTTTTCTATAGTATGGGTGTACTCTTAGGGGTTTAACCCTTTTAATCCCAGCCTTTTTTGCATAGAAAATAGACAAAAAAATAATAGTATAGTTTCGCAAAATCAGCAAATAACATGAACCCTTCCAGGAACTTATAAAACTTTTTTTTAATAAATTTGTATAAAGGTTCTTATAATTATTTAATCCTTATAAATAATCTAAACAGTTTTTTTGGACAGGGGTTGCAAACATTTTTATATATTACAGCCCCGTATGAGTAAAAGGGTTAAACAATTTAAAAAAATATATGCCGTATTAAATAATAACACTAAACAACATCATTTTTCATTCGACATAGAACCACTATAAATCCGTCTCGGTCACATCACGACGACTATCTCCAAATATAAAATGGCCGCCGTGTGTTCTCTTGCCTTCTCCTTCTAACATATTAAACAAAAATTAGCAATGGCCGCGGTTTATTTTGTTGCCATTCGTTTCTAATACATTCCATCTCTCTAGCAGTAGAGCCGCTCTTTCGCGTCTTTCATCTTTCGCGAATTACATGTTTAAAATAGATTTTTTATTTTAATTCAATAGTATATCTATACAATTTTCAATGAATTCGACACATAAGTTTGCCGACCACTGCTTTAGACGTCCATTTTAAATAAAAAAAAATATACGCCGTTTGTTTTGTAGCCTTCCGCTTATAACAAATTCCACCTCGGACGCAACATTGACTAAGCGTCCGTCTTAAAAAATATATTCCAATGGCAAAAAATCTATTTTCTAGAAAATAATCATAGCTTTGACCCCGTTCGACAATACATTAAAAATGAATGAAACATTAAACCGACGAAAACCAATAATTTATCGTCAGAGGAACAAACCGACTCTCAAATACTAATAATAATTAATTTGGATCAAGGATTTCCAATGCAGGATATCCTGCAACAAGCTAGAGCTGTGTTTGAGTAAGATTCATCAAGTTCATGTATAAATTTCACCACTGATAGGAAAAGCAGCGAGTCATTCAATTAATTGTGTTCAACGTTTTTCAATTAAAATAATAATAATCTGCCCACTACAGAAATTAATCCATTGCGTATAAAAAAAACAATGATTAAGATTAAATCATAAACTTAAGTACTGTAGATATAAAATATTTTATTTATGGATATTTCCGCATAATAAAATCATAAAGAATGGAGGTATTTGGAAACGTCATTCCCCCATACCGTCGTTTTGTATAATGTCTACATTTATTTGTTTTCAAAAACGAAACGAACAGATTTTTACAAAGAGTCCATACTTGCATTCATTCTGATTGAACAAAAACAGCATAAAAAGACCAAATTACTCCCCAGGGACGTCTGAATTATATCCATTGCGATAAAAACAGCTCATTGTGCCAAAAATAAAACCGAAAAATATATATTTAACTCTCAATCGAGCGATACAATTTAATATGCATTGATAAATAAATATACATAGACATCTGTCAGTGATAATCGAAATTAGTTTTATAACAATATTTTTAATACGAATCGTAAAATCGTAAAAAAAATATTTATATAAATATAAAGATTACATTTTTTCTACGGGAAAAGAAGTTATTAAGGATCTGTAACTAAAGCAATAACGTCATCTGCGATAGACTTTAACGATCCTTATTACTGTGCCAATTGAACCATCAAATAATGCCATTGACATACAAGCAAACGGTTTATGTCGTGAAAAAAATATTATTTTTTTTGTCAATTCAAGAAATTTCGTATTGTGCAATATAATAATCTTATAATAAGCGCAATTTCTTGTAAGCAATTAACTGCAACTAATCGTCAGCGTCCTAAATACGGGTATCATTACTTATTGTTATCTTCAAGGTTTTATTATGCGACATTTAATTAATTTACGGTAATTACCACAGTGTTACATATGCACGTAGCATATGCAATGCTATTTCTATTTTACGATTATTTAGTTTTTTTAATTTAGGATATATTTTATTTAATTAATTCCAAATACTACATTTGATCTTTTGTTAAATTGGTGTGAACAATTGACATTCGAATTTCCATCTGAATTTCGCCCCCATTGAAAAGTTATGTCGTAATTATATACACGGCAATTGTCAGAAAATCAATCTAAATTATTCAAACAAGTCGCAACATTTTTCCAATGTTAAAATGTTAAAACCTTCGTCTGGAATTATTTATTTTTCTTTCGTAATTATCAGCGCACAAAGCCACAGATTTATCGTTAACAGTCTGGCAAATATAGAGCAAGGATTCCCATCTTTGTCGTTGCCATTGTTGTTTGCATAAGGTACGTATTAACGTGATGTTTCGTCGAAAGGGTGTCAAGGGTGTTAAAAATTGAATAGTGCAGAATGTTCCGGCAAATGAAGCACCTTCCTCTGGGGGAGGGTCACACTCTCCCTAGCAAATTGTGTTTTGAGGTCAATGCGGCCCAGGTGCTCCGACTGTGGCTATATTGTATGTGAGGCTACCGAGCTTTTCCAACCATGTCACACAAAACCAATCACCGCCATTTCGCATTATCTGCCTGGATATTTCCATAATAATTAACTCATATACCTACATTTCGTTTCTAATATGCTTTAAGCTTCTATTATTATATTAAACTGAAAGTGTGAAATAAAGTAAGGGTCAAATTGAGAACAAAGAGGCAAAAACAGACTTACTTTTACTCTTACGGCTTCAAAATAAGTATCTATATCTAATACAATCGTGTGATTTAAATTTTATGTGAACTGCAAAAAACAAGAAAAATCATGACCGTGTTATACGAGGCTAAGGTGTAATATTAATGTTTTCTTCCTAACAATTCACATCGTTTCTTTACTAGTATCCTTCTTACTTGGAAGGAAATCGTATTCGCATAGATTTCTATTAAAGTGTTTCCAAAAGAAAGTCAGTAATTCTGGATCTGATAGGAAACTTATTTTCTTTCATAATTGAAAACAACTGCCTACATTGATAAGTACTTCCAAACATGGATAATTATCTAAGATAATCCAAATAATTTTATTCTTCTAACTAATTCTATTCTATCTAAGATATCCAAATAATAATTATATTTTCGAATATTTCCATTTGATTATTTACTGATCTTATATTTATTGAACACTTTAAATTATGTTACAACAATTTAAAATCTACAAATCTTATTTCAAATTCGTTTCCAAGATTTAAAAATGTTTCTGCGTATTATTTATGCGATACTAACGTTCTAATTAATCATTTCAGATATCAGAAAGTGCGTAAAATCTCTATTTTTCAACAGTTTTCCTCATATAACTATTAAACTTGTTGGTAATAGTCTGATCTCCTCCTTATAGTTTTAAATTTAAATATAAGTATTTCATTATATCAAACGTAGCCATATTGTGTAAATAAAACAGGGTTGTATCTTGATTGTTACTTACTAAAAAATTACATATTCAATTAACTTCTTACAAGTCCGAAAAGTGGTGAAGAACCTTGGAGCAGAATAGTCAACATACCTCGGTAGGGTATGATAAACCGAAATTATCACTTTATAATTCAATTTAGAAGGCAGAAAACTGTCCTTAATTTAAATCTCGATATTTTATTAAATAAATGATTTTTCGTTTTAAGTTAAAAGTCACAATTTACACCGATCTATATCAAAGCATCAGGAAGATTGCTGGAAAGATTGGAGTCAAACAACCAAGCGTATTGAGACATTTGCATCGTATAGGGATGGTTTCTAGGTACGACGTTTCCATTCCTAATCGATGATCAGCCACCAATTTATTGGACCAAATTTCAACATGTGTTTCTTTGAGTGTAAGACAAAAGCACGACCCTTTTATGCATCGATTGGTCATTGTAGATGAGAAGTGTACAATAAAGTAACCCGAAAAATATTTTGGAGTAAAACCCATTTGAAATAATTTGAACGCCGAAATCCTTAAAAAACTTCCATTAATGCATTTTTTATTTTACATTCAAGGGAGTTTTACCCCAATGGTATTAATAAGTTGATAGAAAGCGCGTAATGTCATAAGAACCGATGGAGATTATTTAATTGATTAAATCAATAAAAACATGTTTTTATTGTATACAAATAAAACGTCAAAACATCAATCCAATGATATTAAGTTTTCGTAAAAATAAATAGCGTAAAATTCTAAAATTACCTGGAAAATATTTTAATCTCATATTATCAATACATATTAAATTTTCGTGAAATTAATTTCCATATTTTATTGAGAATTATTATGATCTTGATATGATTATGTTTTATAAGGTAAGATGTCAAATTAACTGGTATCTTATTTTTTATTTAAAATCTTCATTCACACATCAATACTATTTTTTCCCGTCAAAGTAGTCATCCTCAGCTACATCATTGACATGTGCCAGTGGTTTTTCTAATCATCGAAGCACATCTGGGACACAATTTTATTTTATATCCTTAATGTTGACAAAACATGTACTTCTACATGTTTTTATCTTCAGTAATAATAATAAAGTGTAACAATTATGACAACGATGTTGTTTTTGTTCCCAAAAAAATCCACAGCTAAAAACTTATCAAGCAAACAAAAACACCTTAGCCAGCAATAAAGTATGCATATAAATGTGACAATTAGACTTACACTTAATATTTTTTTATTTATCGTATATGTTTAAACCTAATTTTCTCCAGGCATGAATTGAAAAGTCAATTATTTAAAATTAATAGATTTTTCACTGTTTTTTATTAATAGGATTATTATAATAATCTGCACTTTCATTTTTTTTATCATCAAATTATACTAAAACTGTTCAATAATTAATAATAAATTATTTTGTTGCTGACATTATGACTTAGCTTCATAGTTCTACTGAATAATTGCACAGAACTGACGTGGAATGATAGTGCAGTAAATTTGCATTTCCTTTTTGCACCGCAGTAATTTAACTCCTTATCCTTGCTAGGAGTTGAATAGATTTCTAAATGGAACAGATTAAGTATGTCGACGAAAACCACCGCGTCAAATTATTGCTGGATTCACTTGTAATATAGAAAATAAAGGAATTCATTAATTATTAAAGATAATTAATACTATGACTATTTTATGCGTCTAGTGACATTATATATTTTACGATAACTTATCTAATACAGTAAATTCATTTATATTTAATTTATGCCCAATATCACCATACTATACCTGACTCTTATGCTGAAAAAATATTTTCATCATTGTTCATTCATTCCAATTTACAGGGGAGTTAATAAACGATTTAAAGTTGTATTAATTAAACTAAAAGAAGTAGAACCGTAACTAAGATCCTTATTTACGTATATTTTCCTTATGGTATTTTTTATATAAACTGAAGTTTCTTTCAATCCTTGATATATTCAGTAATAAAATAAAATAGGTTATAATAAATAAAGGCTTTATAAACATAAGAAAATTATGTTGTATAACAACTCGCAAAATTTAAGAGCGCAAACTGTTTTTTATGTTAATGAATAATATTATTTGTTAGTTCAAATGTATCTGGGCATTATTAGATCGTGAATTTAATTCTTATGAAGAAAATGTACATATAAATAGCCAATTTTGAAGATCGTTTTTGTAATAATTTCATTATTTTCCGAATCTTTTTCGTGGAATTTTGCTTTCATTCAATTAATTTATTTTCAATGATTTAAATGATTTTAAAACAACGTAAAATAAAAAACTAAATCCGATATGCTATACGAATATATATAAGTTATATTAATTATTTTGGGTTGAAGCAAATGGGAATTGTTTAAAATTAAGTTAAACTTAAAATCATGTAAATTAAAAACTCTTAGAATATATTTATAAATCAAACACATTTTTATTAATTACTATATGAATGTAGTATACATGTATAATTACATTTTAATATGACATAGCATTTCAATTAAATTTGATTTAAAGTATCTGAAATTTCCATCACGTATTCGGCTATGGCGCGCCCGTCTGAATTTTAACGATGTTTTCTTTGACCCTAAAATAAAAAAAATATATTCCTTTATATTGCAAAGGTCGACGTCAAGGTTATTTCCGTGAGTCGCATTATCTTCATTGTCAATAGTGGCATCGGTAATTATATATCACAGGGCATTTACATGCCCGTACATTTGTCGTCGCTTTAGCAATGGTTTTATGTAAAATAAAATTATACCATAAAATTAAAATAACCGAAGCGATATAAATTTTAAATTGCAAAAACTTAATTTGGAACGGCACTGGTGGGAAATTAATGAAAAATTAACGTGATGTGCGTTCCACATTTTGTGCACAACAATATTAAATGTGATTAAAGAAATTTAATTACATCCCAGTGGAACTTTTCCGACGAGATTACCAAACCCATATTAAAATAATGTGAAGTTAACACAATGTTTCAATCAAAAAAAATATAACTAAATTATTTTTAATAGTCATTCATTAAAATACGTTCATAAATTACACATTTAATAATGAAATAAATTAATAACAAATGGGCAACTAGATTATATTAATAATAATATTTTATATAATATTAGTATATCACACGTTTCCATATATAGAATATATCAAATATGATATATACATACAAAATTTAAATATATATCTTAATAAATATTATATTTCATACAAACGATTGAATTATTCGTTACACGTTTATTATATTTTCCCCTGATAATAAACTATTACTCCTCTTGGTACTAGGCACTATTATATGTATTTATTAATAATTAACACAAATTAATCTACCTAAAAAAATAATAATTACATACTGTATTTTGTATGAAATTTGTGATTGTTGAGATATTAATTTGTGACGATGCTGGTTTAATAATCAAGATATGGTTAATGTATAATGACTTTTAAATGAGAGAGAAATATTGTATATAATTAATTTCTAGGTTTTCAATAGTAAATCTCAAGAAATAGACGTATAAAAACTAACAACTGAAGAAAGGAGCGAACAGATATGAAAGTGGCAATATTGCTGGTAGTACAGAATCCTTGAAAATATGAGACTAACAATAGATATTTTACTGAAACGTGTTTTATTAAACGTAGCTTATTGCCACGTATTTTTTTCATAAATTAAATATATTAACAAAAAAATATATTTTAATAATTTTGCATTTTTCTCAAAAAGAAACATTTCATGAGAATATTGTTAAAAAATTTTCAGTCATGTACAATGTCAAAGTAGTATTTATTGTTTGTCACTGTGTATAATTATCATCCGTAAAGAGATCGGAAAACATATACGCATATTCGATTTCATAAGCATACAATTTCATTTATTAATATAAAATTATTATATAAATACATCTATAATATCTATGAATTGGTATATACATATAAAAAATTGATAAAGTGTCGAATCCGTTTGACTTATGGCAAATGTTATCAAATTTTTCCCGTAGCACAAAAAAAATAATATTCGCGTAAAATATTACATCAATCGGTTTGATATATTTTTTTTGGTTATGCGGGAAAATTGTATTAAATCTCTTTGACATTATATTATGAAATTTATATCAAACATGATTCAAAGCCAATATTACATAATCATAATCATAGAAAAAAATGTTTATCTCGAAAGGTTATCAATTTCGTATTACAACTGCAATATTTCATAAAATATTCGACATAATTACATTCATATTCGATTAATTGCGTTATTATCTTCTGTATTTGTATAAGAAAACATCACAAAACAATAAGCAATCAAATATTCATAACATTGATTGATCATTCTCGCATTAACGATTATTAGTCTATAAATTAATATCGTTAGATATTAATAATAACAAACATACGTAATAGTATACAATGATTTAGCTCAATTGTGATAGGCATTCTATTTATTAGAATATAATACTTATCAACATCTATCGTACTAAATAAATAATAACTATGCGTATTAATATCACAAAAGGTTGATTCTAGGACAACGGTTCTTATGCTTAATCTAAAAAATATTTTTTTTAATAAATCATATTTTATTTTATCTCATTCCAAACAATGTTTTTATTGTCCACGTGATTTATTGCATCATTAATTTGAAGGTTACAATAGAAAATATTCAAGTAACGAACCATGAAGTTCTTTTTATTTTTTGCTTAAATCATATACAATTCGTAAACTGTTTTAAAATATTATAAATATGCTATTGTGTTCTATATTTTTTCTAATATAAGTGTTCTATTGTTATTATAATAACAAGTTTAATCCGCAAGTAATTACAATAATTTATTTGATCACATGCAAATGATTTAAATCAATGGTACGCATCTTCTGCGCTAAGTACTTCTCCGTATTTATCCAGAAACTCCAACACCACCCCGTTGGACCATCCGAATCCTTTTTGGACGACGTATTCTCCTCCTCCGCCGAACTCACCGGGCTTTTCTACGTCATATTTTTCAAACATCTCCTCGTGTTTTTCGAATCCTTTATAATTTGCTCTGATCCACATTTGAGCTAAATTCATGGCCAACTCTTTACTTTCAGGAGTATTTAAATTCTCCAAAGCTTCCACTACGACCGATTGCAGTGGTGGCCAAGCATTCGGGAAATCCCATTGCTCTCCGGTTTCGGCCAATGACGTTGGAATTCCACCTGGAAAATTCAGACCACCTGAATTACTTAGATAATTCATAATTTTAGGGGCATATGCTGCTAATTTATCTTCATCTACGCATTTTCTCCATGCTGGTGCTACGTTGGATGGATAAAAATATTTTCTAGATTGTTTCGTCTCTAGATTGTAGTCGTACCATATTCCAGCTTCATTGTCCCATAAGACATCATCGATAGCTTCTCTCCATTTTTTAGCCTGAGTCCACCACGTCATAGCTGATCTTCTATTCCTCAATAACATATTGAAATTGCCGACGGTTTCGAGCGCAGATGCATATATTGCATTCAGATCAACGGGAATTATTCTGTTAGTATGAATATCAGTCAAATTTCCAGAAATTGTATCATTGTCACTGACAAACCATCGATTAGAAAAATCCCATCCACTCTCGGCAGCACTTTTAAGATCAGTATAAAATTCGGTTCGTCTTTCTTCCGTATCGAAGACTATGGAATTAATATAATCTACATAATATGATTCCGGTCTTGGGCCTGTACTCTGCGAATAATATCGCAAAAGAGTATACTCCTTTCCATCTTTACACACTAGAACCGTTCGTTTATTTTTCCAAAAATTCAACTCGTCCTCTAACACGGATATATGCTCTCTTAGCCATTTTATATCACCTGTAGCTTCTATATATTTGGCTACCATCGCCGTCAATAATGGCGGTTGACTTCTTTCCGTATAATATACTCTGCTACCATTCAATACGTGTCCCAATGTCTTCACCATATGCATTAAATTTTCAATCATTCCCCTCGCCGTCTCCGTCATCCCACTAATTATCAATCCTTCAATAATCCAATATGAATCCCAATAATAAATTTCTTTGAATCTGCCGCCGGGTATTACAAATCCGTTGGGTAATGGTATTAGGCTGAATTTATCAGGATTTTCGGATACTTCGGGGCTAATTTTCCGACCCAACTCCGGCCAGATGTTTATAATATCTTTTGCGAATTTTTTCAATTTTAAATCTACAATTTTTTCCAATATAGGTGGATTTGGATCAAAATCTGTCATCGTCCATTGCATGAGCTCGTTGCCTTCCAAGAAGTGATCGTCGACGAATTTCGCCAATTCCGTTTTATTCGGTTTCGGCGTTCCACGTATGAAATCTTCGTAGTCCTTCAACGTTTCATTTTCGGTCTTTACCATCCTCATGTCGACAAAGGTTTTAGAATCTGGATAAATGCGTGCTAACTGCACTGCGTGCAGTAAAGGTCCCTTGCAGTAGACATTACTTGAGCAAGGTGGAGGAATCAAGCTCTGAGCTGAAGAATATACGAAATATGTCGAAATTTTCAATAAAAAACTAAATACACCTAACACCCGGACCATTGTGTAAAAACAGATATAAACACAAACAAGTTAAAACACAAATGAGGATCAGTATTATGAAGATGTACACTCCGAACTAGGAGTATATTCACCGCGTCCAACAAAAACTTGAGGGTGACGATCGTGGTATTTGGTTGTTCCAGTCACCTGTAAATATAAATTAATTAATATATCATCAATATTATCATTTTCCAATTACATGAAAATCACTCGCTAAGCTTATAGGCATTAACAGACACTCGAATACTCAATGAGTGTCTTGTGCTAAAAAAATATGTTGCTTAGATTTGTCCTTGACGTATTTTTACAGGTAGCCATATGCTTATTTTATTTTGTCGACTGTCGAATATGTTTCACGTGTTTTAGAATGCCTCGTGATTTTTTGCTAATGTATAATAAATAATACGTACCATTTTTGCACGAGTTTTAGAAATGTATTAAAAAAATGTGCAGTTTGTATTATTTTTTTCTGCTATTTACTTGGGAACAACCATTGTTTAGATTATTTTGAGTAGCCTTAGGATTTTCACTTGTACTAGTTTGGAGGAAAACCATAGAAATATAAACAAAAACGAACATGCCGATAGTTGTTAATCAGATTTCAATCGGGAAATTTTTCGTTGTTGGATGAACCAGGTCATGCGAGACCTAAAACACTGCATAACGAATTTAGATGAATCCAGATCTCTTCATTGATGCATTAGCAGTGACACTTGGATCAACTCATTCAACTGTGTATCAGTATCCGTTAGCGATTGAGAGTTTCGAAATCGCATGCAGTTTGTTAAGACTTGCACAACCAAAAAAAATCGTCCTTTTTCTAGTAATTTGTTTCTAAATATTTTGGGACATGGAACGATAAGTGAATAATTTATGATATTAAAAAATATAAAATGCGTTACATAGACAAGGGACGACCACCACAAAGCAGGCATGAGTTGGATGCCTCCAGAAAAAGGGATGTTGTGGGATTTCAAGAGGATCGTTCATTTAGAATTACTGTCAAAGGATAAAACAAAGAGTCTAATTGGGACCCTGGGAGATATTGATTAGTTAACAAATATAAAATATCAACCAAATTATGAAGCATATCATGAATAACTTATAAAATAAATAAAAAGTCAAGATATTGCTGAAGATTTCATCAATATCTTGACTTTCTTGGGGGTCTATTTTCCTTTAGAGATTATATTCTATTTAGAGATAGAGAGATTGAAGAAGAAACTCAATCACATTTGTTCAGATCTCGAGAATCAATAGGCACATCTGAAGAGAAAATTTAAAAATTACCCTCTTAATTGTTAGCCTCTAAATCAGTGGTCCTTAACCTTTTGAGTGAGCCGCACCCCTTTGAATCTGAAAATAGGTCTCCCGCAC